>PVHY01007948.1:0-64429 GCA_004024945.1 Uropsilus gracilis
CCAGACCCTATGCATTCTCTAACCCACACATCTCCATTAAAAGTTACCTGTCCACTTTCCCATTTGTCCTGGCATCAAACCAGACATATTAATGAATTCACTTTAACATGCTAAGGACTAAGAAAGATTTTAATAACCCCAAGCCCAGGTCACAGACTTCCTTTCAACACCCTAAACATAAAGAAATGAGGCTAACAATAGCTTCCTAGCAGTTAAGGGAAACCATGCAGGGCTTCTGAAATCACACCACACTATCAGTTGCCTATTCTGTCTGCTTCACATGAATGAAAGGGAGAAATAGTGCAGATAATCTAAGATCATTTCCACTTGGTTTGGGAATGCACCGAACAGTGTTGTTGAGCCAATGTCTTTGCTAATTATGTTCTACTTAAGCTAATATTGAAATTGGTTCACATTTTTAAGCTCATCTGGGCCAGAAGAAGGAAGGAGGTGGTGTGGCCCACTTTACAATGAGGGAAGCTGCCAACGATCCTGAGTGGGACATGAGCATTCTAGATGTAGGCTAATAAGTCTAGAAGATAAATGTAAAAGGCTCAAGACAGAACTTTACCAGTTATACTTGAGCAGAATAGACCCACTTAACCCTTGAGAATCACAGTGGCAGTCTGCCCATTGGTCAGCCCAGAATCTGAAATCCTCTTTATTACCATAAGGGGTCTTAATCATAATGGAATGATGGTTAAAGCACTGTATAACCTGATAGGAGTAACACGTCTCCTAGCAGATACAACAGCAGTTTATCTGACTGAATCATTCCACTTTATTGTGACCTACTAGTAAAAGCACTTAAGGGGGTGGAACACAAGACAGTTGTCCCCGGATGGGATTGGACAAGTACACTGAGATGTTCCTGGGGCAATTGTGGTGAAATGCAAGAGCACTGAGTAAGACAATTTTCATTTCCCATTTTCTTAGTTTCCTGCTGATGGCAGACATAGAGAACCTACAACTATGTCCAATAAATTCTTTCCCTTCTTACTGTGTTGCTGAGCACCTGGGTTTTCATGAGATTCCAGAGATTTCAGAGATCTTCAATTGTATTTTGAGGCATGATTTTTAGAGCGAAAATCTAACTATGTTTTGTATTTCCAAATCCTACAAACTACAGCAATGGACCATGGGACTACTGAAATGTCTTCTTTCTTCTCATTGCAGTCTGCTCCCAGTTCTCGAGAGGAGTGTATGCCATCTTTGGATTCTATGACCAGATGTCAATGAATACTCTAACCTCCTTCTGTGGGGCCCTGCACACGTCCTTTGTCACACCCAGCTTTCCCACTGACGCAGATGTGCAGTTTGTCATCCAGATGCGCCCAGCCTTGAAGGGTGCTATTCTGAGTCTTCTGGGTCACTACAAGTGGGAGAAGTTCGTGTACCTCTACGACACAGAAAGAGGTAAGAAGACACATCTGTTCTCTTTGATTATTAATATAAAAGTGGTGTCCAGTGTTCCTCAATTCAGGCTTCTTCCTTTCTCTTCCAGTAAATGAAATCTAATACTGTTTTAATTTTATTTATTTTTTGGTTAGATTTTATTTCAATTTTGGGGGGTTATATTTTTGCTCTTCCATATGTGTACACATTCCACTCACCCTCTATCAAACCACTAGTGTTGATAATTAAGGTCAAAATATTGAGGAAATGGTAATTTTAGAACCTAATATTTCAATCTATATATGTCATATATGACACCTCTGGGGTTTGGAATACCTCCTCGTTGAGTCACTGCTATTGATAAAGGATTCTTCACCCTTCTCCTAACCAAAAAAACATTTCATTGTCTAAAATGCACCAAGCAAAAGTTTAGTTAAATTACACACAACCTGGAATGTTGAGCATTGAATCATTTAAGATACTAAAGTTACTCCCACTTCATACTTGAAAAAACTGAAGCCCCCAAAATGGAATAGTTCAGTTTGATCACAAAGCTGTAACTGGTGTCAGCATCTCCTGCTCCAGGGTTTATTCTATCAGTCACATTGTATCTTCATCTTAAAGGACCTCTAAATATCGGTCCTTTAATTATCTAATGGAAATGAATTTAAACAAGCTAAAGTGGGCTTTGGAGATGGATGGTTTTCTATAGTGAGGTTATACATTAAGGACACATTTTATTGAAACAATTTCCAATATTAAGAGTCTAATGTTAAGTAGTATACAGTTAGGTCTGTTCAGTAACTGGCTAGAGAAGTATATCCCAATTCAATTAAGCAGACTCTTCTAAAACAGTTGTCATTGAGGGGTTCCTCAAGAAAATAAACTGAGGTTATCACCCTAAGATTCCAAAGACAGCATTTCTTTTATTTGTTCTAGGTTGAGATGGTCTTCTCTTACTCAGGGTTTTCTGACTCAGAGAAGGAAGGTGTAAACAGAGAACCTGTCTTCCTGAGGGGAAGGTCTTTCTTCCTGGAGAGGAGGTCCTTCTGGATAACTTAAACTGAAGGGCCACTTTGCTCTTGAGAACCTAGAGTACTTTTCAGTTCACAGTCATTTTGGTGTATCATCAAACCCTGTCAGGAAATACTAAAACTTGTAGTTACCTAGAATAGCTGCACAACATTGTCAGATTTTATGAGCCTGAAGCAGGAGACCAGAGTTTTTGTTCTGCTCTATCACTAACTAGCTCTCTAATACTAGCCAACTCATTGAAATTCTCATGGCTTTGGTCTCTTCATTTAATATATTTTCCTCCTTCTGTAATAGTCCATGATTTGTTTTGAGGTATTATGCACGATATAGGACATTTTGTATCTTGTTACTAACCTTAACATATTTTATCAGATAATCAAAGAACTCTACAAGCTATTATCAACCCCCAATAGTATATTCCATTCTTGTGATAGATGCTTATAGAGTTCCAATAGGAGGGTTCAGACAAGGATATGCATAAAGCAATTCATGGACCACATAGAACACTATCAAATTGAGTGTGTACCACAGAATCTGGTTGCTATAAGAATTGTAAATAGGTAGTACTCCAGGAAAACAGAATTTTTAGAGAAAGCTGACTTAGAGGAGGTAGGCCTTGAAGGAAATGTAAGTTGTGAACTTCAAGAGAAGCAGGAGATAGGGCTTTGGGACTGACAAAAAGGGAAAGCTAAGAGCAGAATCAGGGAGGAGTGCTATGTGTTCCTGCTGAGCCATGCTTGACGAGAGTAGAAAAATCGTTTGAACTTTCTAGTTCATAATTTGCTTTTAATGCATTTCATTTATTTCAAACACTGAGGATGTGTTAGCCTATTCCCAAGTAATTTCTACAGTGTCATCTAGTGCATAGCAATCTAATATTCAGAACTGAAGTCTCTACAATAGTCAGTTATCTTCTGAAACTTTTAAAAACTTTTAAAAACCAATTCTACTAATATTATAACCTCTCATTTAGTCAAAAGCAAGTAGTGCAGTTAATGTATTCTATCCTCGTCTCCCATGATCCTTCTTTGCACATGAAAGTTCGTCTGTGTCTGATTTCTCATCCTTGCATCTTCAAATCATCTCACTAAATAGTTTGAACACTTACAGTCTTGGAGCCAAAATAAATCTTTCTGACTCATGTGTGTTCATATTTTCCCCTCTGTAGTCATTTAGCTGATGGAGAAATCTAACTCTGTGTAAGAAATACTTTACATAAACTTTTACACAAATTTCCCCCTTGTAAAGTCTTCTTAAAACACTGTGCCATGACCTTGTTCTAAATTTTTCAATGGCTTCCATTGCCCTCATTGGGGAAAAAAGGAATCTCTTCAAGACTCAATATAGTTCTGCCTCAACCAACTTAACAAATCTGTTTCTAAGTTATCTAATGCAAATAAGAGGTGGAAGCTCTATTGTCCACTGTGCCAACCTGGAATCCTCTCCCTCTTGATTATGAATACTGTTTCTTTCTACATGTTTCTGCACTTTATTCATTTGTTTATTCAGTCCATGCTAGGATTACAATGATGAACAAGATAGACATGGTTCATATTGTTCCCTACTTTCCTCATGAAGACAATAAGGGGAAAAAAGCAAATCTACAAATAAAATGATTGATTGTACATTAAGAGGCTATAGAGAAAACAAAGAGAACAGATACTAATGAGTTAGACCTAATTTAAAAAATATTCTCAGTTGTCAACCTCATGGAGGACAGGCATTTAAACTGAGAAGTAAAGGATCAGAAGGAGTTATTCCATGATGAACAGAGGAAAGGAGTTTCAAGTAGTGGAGCTAGCAAGTGCAAAGGTCCTGAGACAGGGAAGAGTTTGGCATATTTGAGTTGAAATAAGTATGGCTAAAGGGTAGTGAGGAGGTTTCCAGTGACCTGAAAGGAGACTGTAGGTAGACAGATGGTAGATCACACCCATGGAGTATGGACAGGAGCCATGGTAAGCAGTATGGATTTTTTTCTGGCTACACTGAAATTCGTTGGGGGATTTTGAGTAGGGGAGTCACATGAGTTAAGTTTCCATAGAGACTGGAATGTGGTACAAAAGTGAAAGTGAAACCAAAAGGTCACTATATACATCTAGATGAGAAATGGTGGCAGCTTAGTCTGGCCTAGAGATGGAGAAAAGTGGATGGAGTTAAAATTCATTTTAAACAAAGAATTAGCAGATGTGGTAGATGATTGACTGTGGGATATAAAAGAAAAGATTCATTGTTCTTTGGCTAGTAGTAGTAGTAGTAGTAGTAGTAGTAGTAGTAGTAGTAGTAGAAGTAGGTGACTGTGTTGGATGGTCATGCTGTTTACTGAGGTGACTGGGCAGGAAGAGAGCCAGTTTTGAGGAAAAGAGTCTTTGCCCACCTCTGAATGCCCACAGAACCCTTTTGTTCACTTCATTCATTTGGCACTTAATATAATTGCTTTTCTACTATACCGAGTCAAGTCTGTTGTATACTTCTCCAAGCCCTTTTCTGCAACATCATAATAAATATTTGGTTAGCTCCTTGACTTATAGTTTATGTCCTCCCTAGTAATTGGCATGGACCTGGGTATATACTTAGTGCTTTCCCAACTTCATTCATCAAGAATGAGCCATATTTTTTTTCAATGTTGTTCTGAAAAAGAGAGAGAAACAAAGAAAGGTAGGAGGAATGGGAGGGAGGGTGGAAAAGTAAAGGAAGGGAGAGATGGAGTGAAGATGAAGAAGGAGGGTAGAGAGGGAAGGAGGGAAAAAGGAAGGAAGGAGGGATGGAGGGAAGGAGAGAAGGAGGGGAAGAGAAAAGGAAGGAAGGAAGATGGGAGGAAGGAAGGGAGGGAGGAAGGAAGGAAGGAAGGAAGGAAGGAAGGAAGGAAGGAAGGAAGGAAGGAAGGAAGGAAGGACTATCCAATTTATAGATCAAATCATGTGGCCCACTTTAAAATATTGAATAAAATATTCTGTATTTTCCCATTTTGTACAATTATCAGCTACTGCTTTAGCAATAAAAATTATTGAGAATTTACAACTGTGAAATATAATTTTAGAATATTTTAAATTACATAAGAGTAAAAGGGAAAACAGACAGAAGGAAGCACCTATAATTACATTCAAATAAGCTAAATATACGAATGATGTGACTGCTGTATAAGAACAGGGATGAGTGAGGAGCTGAGAAATGGGTTAAACATTTGAGGTCATTTAAAAGAGTTGTAGCACAAACAGGGTAATATCATCTCTGAAATTAGGAGATATTGGGTAAATTTCAATGTTTCATTGCCAACACTTTAATTTCTATCTGCAGAGCATAATTTGATTTTGTGTTTGTGGATGCTATATACATAAAAATACAAAAATTCAGCGCTTGGAAAAATGATGATCTGGATCAAGGGTGACATCTACCCCCTATGTATCCTGTTTGACACCCCTTTTTTATTTACCCAGAGCTCCTCTTCACATCTATATTTCCCCATTTTGACAGAAGCGAAACTGATATCTCCATTCCAACTGCCTCCGTAAAAACTTTCCTCATGCTACATTTTATTTTCGGTGATGAATTGTCTTTCTCTGTAGCGAAAACAATTCAACTGACTGATTTACTCTTGCTAACATCTCTATGGCTACTAATGACATGATGTGTTCCTGCACCTAGGGGAGAAATTGTTACTTAGGTATTGATCACTAATCCATCATGAATTTTTAAGTCTGGGCACCCTATGTGAGATCCCTTGCCCACAGGCCTTCCTGTAGAAAAAGTCCTAAAACCATTCCAGAAAGTGATTGCCTCTTCCAGTTCTCCATGAGACCTATCTTTTGGGTGCAAGTGACCTAGTTCTCTGTGATGCTAGCATTTCCCCCAGAACCGCGACATACTTGAGAACTGCAGCAGACTTTTCGTGCACCTGACAACTCTCCTTGGCTTCAATGGGCACAGCCCACAGAGATTAAAGAATCTGGCCCAGGCTGTGGCTCTCAGTTTAGATAATGAGATAATAGCTCTAGGTGCCCTTTGAGGCAACTAGTCCCTACCTTCTTGCCAGTGTTCAATAAACTCCTGCTGTTTCCCATTCTCAACCTGAAACTCCCTACTCAGTTCCCAGGTAACTCTCTGGAAGTCAACAGTCTTCTAACAGTCCTTTTTATTTGCTCTAGAAGGTTGTGGCAGAAACATGGTTAGTGACAACAACTAATCTATCAGTCAACAAGAAAATACTAGGTGTTTGCTAATGCCCTAGTGGGTGCTAAGTCACTGGCAGTGTTTCAGAGGTGGAGAAATTAAGTGCTGCCTTTGAGGAATTGACTGTCCCATTGCTGGAATCATGATTTACCTCAGGAGCCTGGAAAAAAAGTAATTTTAACCCAACCGTTTCCATATCAACATCTATTAGAGTGTGCAATTTTGTGAAGAAATTTAACTGTTCTCAAATAGCTAGAAAGGTGGGGAAATGTTGGAAGATCCTAGAGGGCTCAAAAAGGCAAAGAAATTACCCCTGGGCAAAGAGAAAAAGGTATTTCCTCAGAGAACTGTGAATGTGAATGATTTCAGTCTGGCTGGATTTGAATTCCACTAAGACTCAAGCAGAGCTTCATTCCTCACACCTTCTTGCAGATTATCATTTACCACCTACTTACATAACCTACCTAGGCCTTTCCATCTAATTCAACTGTCCCAAATAAATCACAGAATCTGCCTCTCCTCTCTCTATCTGTTTTTCTCTTCCTCTCTCTCTTCCCTCTCTTTTCACACACACACACACACACACACACACACACACCAATACCAATCAGTCATACAAATCAAGAAATTCCTATTACTGTCATTTTATCATCTTAGTTTAAGAGCCATTGCTATTTCTTAAGTACTATTACACACTAGACCTCAAGTTTATGGATTTTCACATTTAATCCTCATGGCATCCCAGCCTCCTTACAACCAAGAAAACCAAAGCATAAGAAGGTTAAATGATGGCTTCTAGGGTCACACAGCTTAGTGCACCGAAGCAATGAAATGACAATTTCAACTCAGGTCTCCACACTCCACACTCTCAGTGTGCTGTTCACTCAGCTGCTGCACTGCCTCCCACAAACACTTGCAAACTGTCATTACCTCCCCTTCACCTTTCCTTCAGTCATTCTTCAAAGGGCCCAGTAACTAGACCTTTCTGCCTTCATTGTCTTTCTGTGGACATACTCTAGTTGCCAATTTCCTCGTTAAAGCCTGGTGTCCACA
Source organism: Uropsilus gracilis (assembly GCA_004024945.1). Taxonomy (NCBI): domain Eukaryota; kingdom Metazoa; phylum Chordata; class Mammalia; order Eulipotyphla; family Talpidae; genus Uropsilus; species Uropsilus gracilis. Next base: position 7,651 of record PVHY01007948.1, read on the forward strand.
CGTGAACACAAGAGCTGGTGGTCCTAGAGTGCCAGGGATTCAGATAGGTAGCAACTCAAAAACCCAGGTTAAGTGTCCACTGAGTGGTAAAACAATAAATACCATTAAAGGTTTACCTGCAGTGCCCATGGAGTGCTGTGCTGCGGGTCTGGTCCGCAAGCCAAGGTGACTGTTCACTCCTTTCCAGCACAAAGAGTACAGAAAAATTTGAACCTCATCACAAAGGGGCTGTTTTTGCTTGGGCAAGAAGAAACCCAGGAGAAACCAGCGATAGTGTGTGCCATAGCTACTTATCAGGAATTTTAAAGAAAGTAGCATGTACCTGATACTAAAAAAAGAAAAAGGTCGAATCTCATAGACGCTCTTCCTCCTCCCCTGGAGGAACTGATAAACAGATGTACAAAGGTAACAGATGGCTCCAATTCCAGTCATGTCCATTTGCTTTCTGGGAAAAGTGAAGTCAAGAGAGTTTTTATTGAAGCTCAAGCTACTTTTTACATCTGAATAAATGACAAAGGCCCAGAGAGTAAATTATCCTGTGAGAGACAGATCCTAAATTCCCCTGTTTGAGCAGCAATAATCGGGGTTGACAGTACCTGAGATTTTTGGTAGCTTCTGCAACCTGCCTAATCTATTGTGATGAGTCTTCAACCATGAGAGCATTTGCGCAACAATAATAGTGAATGACTTTTTGGACTGGATTGTGAATAAAAGACTGTACATATGTCTGTGATGAGAATTTCATTGAAAATGAAAATACTGAAGCTGTCATATTTTTTTAATACTTCGATTTGCACATCCTTGTCTGCTTTGGGGCATAAAAGAAAGTGCCGAACAATTTGTTGTCAGCTCTTGAAATAAATTATCATTTAAACACTTCCTCTCCACAAAGGTTATTAGTTTAGTAGCTTGTTCCTGGGGTTGGACGCTCAAAAGAGGAAAAAAAAAATCCCAAGACATTAAACTACCCTTTCAAAAACTGAATATTAGTTACTGTGGAAATTGTTCTCTCAGTAGCTTAACATATTTTGCTGGAGCTCTCCAGTGCTGCAGATTAGACTGCAGCAACTATTAATAAATACTGTCATATTTTACAGCTGTCATGCAAAGCTGAAAAAAGGCTTCGCTGTGATTAGATCCTGTTTACTGTAATATTTCCAGCTCAGACTCAGAAAGGCAGTTTTCCTCTAAAGGTATTTTCCATAAGTAGAATATTTCTCCATCAAATGACATGGCTAATTTTAATGTATCATTAACTCCTTGGTGGCAGTGAATTTGAGGCTGAATTGTCTTCATAAGCTGAGATACATTCCTCTCCAGAGACACATTAGGCTAAAATGTCAAATTTTTTCTCTCGGGTTGTCCTTCATGTTCCAAGATGGTGTCCCTGTCAGGATATGTGCTTCCAGTTGTCACCCTCCCCCACAGAAGGGCAAATTGGCCCTGGTTTGTCACCTTCTTTTGCCCTGTCACTCTTGTGACCCATTGCATTGTTTTCAAACTGGAAGGTCAGGATTCAGGTAGGAATGATACAGTGGGTTAGAGACTCTGCTTCCTGAGCTAAAATTTCATCACAGGAGTGTAAGACACAAATGCCCAGCCCCCTACCCTGCATCAGCTGCTTGGAATGGTGGGTACAACTCAGGGGAAAAGGTGACGGTTGGCATGGCTGCTTTTGTTCTGGTATTCCATGGCATTTTTTCCATGTTCCTTGACAAATTAACCCTCACCAAACTGAATATGTGGTTTTCCCAGTGCATGGGAAGAGGACTTATATTGGAGAGGGCTAGCAGAAGTTTCCATAAATTCAGAGTTTGCGCCTAAGATGTTCTCAGGAAGACGCTTCTAAGTGTTCCCTGGAGGACAGACTGTAGAGTACACATACCTACAACTATGACTTTGACATCCATCCCCCGGGTCCTTTTAGACAATGCTGAAAACCAAATCAGTGTTGTTACGGAGGTTAGACAAAAGAACAAGTGCAATAATGTCTTTAGCACCACGATGTGCTCAATAAATTTCATCTCATTATTTTATTATCATCTTAGAAAAGAGGTCTTCAAAGGGAAGAGAGACTGATTTGGCACCCTGCAGGGATATTTAGCAATATCTGGGGACATTTTTAGTAGTGAGTAGAGAGCAGGAATGCTGCTAAATTTTCCTTGGTGCACAGGACTGCACCCCACTCTCCAACAAAAATGAACTGAACTGAATAGCAACAGTGGCAAAGTAGTAGGGTGAATGGTTCAGTTTGTAACTCCTGAAGTGGGTCCGTGACCCAATCTAGTAGGTATTGTCTTATGTTACCTAGATTGACAAGTTCAGCGGAAGGTAGAACCTTTGGCTTTGACGTGCTTACATTATGATTAGAGACATGATAGGATTTATATGAAGTAAAGATAAATGCAAAACAGTATGAGAGCCATTTTGTGAGACAGAGATGTGAACTATGTTGGGAGTCCAAATAAGAAGGTGTTCACAAGTTCCGTGGAGGACGTTACACATCTCTCCGAGTCCACCACACAACTGCCTCCCCAACAGTGAGTGACCTTGCCTTTAGAGCTAGAACCACCACAACACGGCATTCCCGTCAACGCTCCCCAATGTCAGAGCTCTGGGCAAGAAACACAATTAAAAGAAAAACCAAAAAAGGAACAATGTTCCTTTTACTAAATGGAAAGCAATTACAGAGCTGTTCAAAATAGGCAGTAAACAAAGGGAGGGAGGGAAATACTGGCAAAATTCCATTTTCCCAACTAATCCTGTAGCAAAAATGCAATTTCCAACAAAATCAACAGTGCTCTCTCCCTCTCTCGCAGTCAAACACATTGTTTGGCATCAGCGCCCTGACACGTGATGCCTTAGCAGCAAGGTGTGTGGAAGCCAAAAAGACAGAATGCAAGTGCAGAGGAGAAGGGGGGTAGAGGTTGAGGTGAAGCACAGTTCACTCCGCCCAGCCTTCCTACTTCCCCCCACACACAGGGTCTCTGTGGAGCATCTTTATTCAGAGGAAAAGAGGGGCACAAATGGGAACTACATCCCTCCCCATTTCCCTGGATCCTTTCCAATCAATAAGTTGCCCGTGTCGGCTGCTGTCCTGCTTTGTCGACTCCACAAATGAGCTGATTAATTCTCTGGTGCTAACTGCCTCGGTGGGCTTTCTCAGCAGTAGAACAGAGGCTAATTAAGATCATGTCAGGCGCGGAGGCTGACAGGTTATGTTCATGGGCCACACTGAACTTTTCAAGGCTGCTTCAACTTCACTGCGCGCAGAGCTTGGTCAGGCACTGGTTCCGTAGCAGGCCTCTCATTTATGTCCACCAGTTCCTGTCTGTGGGCCTCCATTTTGTCAAGGATTTACATCCTTCCCCTTGGGGTAATTAGCTGCCACTGTGTTCACTTTCAATTCCCTTATTTTCACTTCCTTTTATTTGAATTTCTAATATACTTGTAAGCAAAGATAACATGTTCCGTCCTAAGTCGTGTGTGTGTGTGTGCGTGTGTGTACATGAATACGCATGCGTTACCAGCACATAGAGGTGAGTTTAGGATAAATAAAGGGAGCCCTACTTCTCACAGCAGGTAGAAAATGGAGGCAACATATGGACTTCTTTACACCAAGTGGTAGATTAGGCTGAAAATATAAATAGCTTCTCCCTCCTCCCAAATAAAGTCTTAGATTAATTCATGGGTAACAGACCCATTTGTGAGTTATTAGAGAAAAGAGATTCGGAGATTTCTCTAAACTAAGATGAACTCACATTGCATAGGAGATTTAAGGGGCCATATTTGCCTTCTCGTAGGTAAATGGTCACAGGATGTATTGGTATTCTGTGCTCCCAGCTTTAAAGAGTAATCTCAAAAGTCTGCATCTCAGAGGTGGGGAGGAATGCTGAGAGCAAGTTGTCCAGGAACATTCTGTCTCTTCTCATATAATCAGCAACTCTGACCACATGTTGAGTACACGCTATTGTGAGAGGGGTCCAGTGAAGGATGTCAGAGAAAAGCATCATCAATTCACAGCCTCAGTTCCGTCCCAGCTCTGCCACAGTAGCTGTGTGGTACTGCACAAGTCACATAACTTTTCTGGCACTCTCATTCCATATATGTACAACGAGAGAACAGATGCAATGATTCCTCAACACACACTTCCTAAGCCTGAGTGCAGAATTGTATATCAAGGGCATTACTGGAAGTGATTGAAACAGAGTTCCCCCTAAAACCTTTACCTGGATGCTCTACTGGGACCTGAAACTCAATAAACTGCATTCTGAGTTTATCATTTTCCCAGAAAACCCTCTCCTTGACCTATATTCCCAGGCTCAATGAATTGCAACTCCCAGTTAACCAAAGCAGGAAGTTCATCCTTAAATCTTCCCTCTTCACCATCACCTGTATCTCGCCAAAGGACTGCTATATTCCCAGTACCATTGACACAAGTTCAGACTATCTCTAACCTCCTGTAGCTCCCAACTGATGGCCCTGATCTTCCCTCTTCTACTGCTGGCAGACTGCCATCTTTCTACCATGTCACTTCCCTCCCAAAATCTTTTTGGTGGCATCTATTATTCTTAAGAACATGTCCTAGTTTCTTAGTATGGCACACAAGGACCTTCATGATACAACTAAACAATTTCTTAACCTTATCACCTCCCATCCCTTATTCACTAATGTTATATCCTCTAGGAATAAAGAACTATCACATTTTCAGTATACCACATGTATTGTACCTCTTTCCCCTCCTTTTTTTATTTTTTGGCTGTCGTACTATTCTAAATTCCTGGTATCAGCCCCCTCAATTGCTTGCTACCAACACACACTGTACATTCTTTCTAGGAAATGATACAGTTCTCAAAATTCTGCTCATATAATCACTTCCCTGGCCCTGACTGATCACTGTCTGCCTTGTAACCTCATAGTACTTTACATATATACACCTGGTATAGCACCAATCCTATGGTGCTATACTAAATTGCCTGTTTATGCCATTATCTTCCTTGCAAGACTATAAACTTCTTGAACAAAATTGTTGTCTTATGTATCTCTTCCATCACTGTGCTAGATGTTAAGTATAACAGTGCCCAGATTTATTATTTGCAAATTGAATGAATGAAACACAGCAACTTAACTAAAAACAAAATGAAAGATTTCAAGGACCCCTGAAGAGTCGGTGAAAGTGGTAGATTTGGGTAGTGTCCTCAGATCATTAAGTGCCCACATATGTCCTATACAGTGGACTAACCCTGACTTTGAGTCTTTCTGTGACCAACACTCCTTAGCAAAAATATCATATTTTAGTGCTAGGAACTTTAGTTATGGGTTTCTTTTTAAGGGATAAGCCTAGAGCACAATAAAATATCCCTGAGTCTCAGTCAACACAGAACCATTAACATCTGAGAAGTCTGAAGAGCAAAGGTGTAGATACTGCATACTTTCATAGCGATCATATGAATTCTCTAGAGATAAGAAGAACATGATGTTAATTTCCATAGGTCCCATGAAAAAGTAAATAAGGCAAAGTATTCCAAAATGGCTGTGTCAGGCATATGACAAAGGAGAGAAGTGATGTGAGAGCCAATGCAGTGAGTTCTCAATTATCTGTACCAGTGAAGCATGCCAGGCACTAATACAAAGGGAATTACAGTGATGAAATAGTACCTTTTCATAACAGATTTCCCTTCTTGCTTCTAACTTACTTAGGCTGGGTTGAGTATTGGAATAAAGGGAAGGATCCCAGGGAAAAGGAATCTTTAAAGATGTTCCTTCAGTTATAATTTCCCCAAAGAGAGGAAGCACCTTTTAAAGGACTGCCTAAAAGAAGATACAAAATAGTATGGGGGATCAGAAGTGGAGGAGGGAGACATGGAATCCAGGTAGAAAAGGTGTACCAACAAGGCCTCCAAACCAATCTTGCAATTACTAGCATGTTCCTAAAACCATAATGACAGACAGATACAAATTAGGAACAAAGATAATTGATAACAAACATCATAAGCCTGGTAATTTTCACTAAAAGATTTAAAATGAGGCTTTATATTCCTTAAGAAATATATTTTTTTAAATCTTAGACATGTCAAGTTGGAACTTCATTAAAATTCTTACACATGATAGAGATATACAAATATTACTGCAACTAAAATTGATTTATTTATTTTTTAATTTTTTCAGGTTTACTTTTTTATTTTTAAACTTTTTTATTAATTACATACATCTATACATTACATCATTGTATACCCCGAGGTTCTCCTACCACCCTGTTTCCTATGAACTGCCATCCCAATCTCCCATGCCCATCTCTCCCCCAAACTCCCCTCCTTTGCTCTCTGCTTTAGTTCTGCTATTGATTTGTTAGTTTTAACTTTTTATTGTCCTTTTTTTTGTCTGTTTTCCTTATATCCTGCATACAGGTGAGATCATTCAGTATTTATCTTTATCTTTCTGGCTTATTTCTGCTAAAATGATTCTTTCTAAGTCCATCCATGTTATCACAAATGCATCAAACTTTTCTTTTTGAATGCTGAATAATATTCCATTGTGTAAATATACCACAACTTTGTAATTCATTTGTCTATTTTCAGGCATTTGGGTTGTTTCCATATCCTGACTATTGTAAATAGTGTTGCAATAAACACACAAGTACAGGTATTCTTTTGAATTAGTGTTTGGTGCCCTTTGGGTAGATCCCCGGAAGTTTAATTGCTGGATCAAATGGTAGTTCCGTTTTCAGTAGTATTAGGGTCCTTCACGCAGTTTTCCACAGTGGCTGGAACAGTTTGCATTTAATTAATTACTTTAAAAAATATATACATATAAACAATTTTTTTAAAGAAAAAAGTGTTTAAAGTTCTTATGACTGAGGTTTCACGCTCTGAAAATCGAATTGGCCCTATGTTTTGGAAACTGATGAGTATTCTAATTGGCCATTCTACTTAAAATGTGGGATTCAAAAAAATCTAAAGACTAGCTACAGTTGTATCACATTAATCCTTTTCTACTGCCTTAGCCTTTTTATCTGCATAATGGTAGTAATATTCTTTGCACCCTATCTTACAGAAGTAAAGAGGAATGGCATCATGACGTAAGCTAAAAATCAAGTGCCAAGTGTGAGTGAACAATTGCCTAAAGCTGAAAGATCTGCTGTATAGATAAGTGAGATGCTAGAGGACAGACTCACCCCTCATGCCCATTGCCATGATGCTTTCCACATTCTTCATGTACTCACCTACCCAGCTAGTCCAGCCAGTTCTATTCTTTCCTTCCATTGATTAGCAAATCAGTAAGTTATCAAATTAAATAGGAATAGCCCACAAATGCTAATCAGGCCTCTGGTTTCTATGCTATATTTCCCTGAAGTATATCATGCATAGTAAGAATGGCCACAGATACTAGGCACGTATCTGTGGATCCTTGCACGTATTGCAAGGATTCAGATTAAAGGGAGATAATAATTGTACCAAACTCTTGATTGTTGCGTGAATTACTACCATGAAAGACAGCCTTAGAAGTTTCTGGCACCCGAGTCACGTTCCATAAATGTTAGTTGTTATTATGATTATTATGCTTTTACTAGGGTTGCAGGAAAAAGGGTGACCACTGAGACTTAGAATAAAGAGCCTGACCGTCCTATCTTGTCTCTTCTATGCCTTGATGCCAGCCTTCTCCTCTTTCCTATGGGCTAATTTTAGTTATCCTTTTTCAGAATCAGAATGTGTTCTTAGAAAAAGATCTGGGAAGTTCATTTACATAACATGGTGGTAGAAAGGCCTGATCCACACCTTCACTCAAATATGTCTATATTTTAGGTAAATTCAGAGAGGTTTGGGTCAAAGAAAGGATATCTTTTTTTGGAAGTACAATACTGGTAATGAGAGAATAGGTTCATTGTCTCCTGCATACTTGACTTTATTTTCAGTCCTGTCTATCCCGTGCGTTGCTTGTTCTTCATGAGAAGAGAGCAATTAGAAAAACTGGACCAATGATTTTTGTGTCATAACTGGGCACATGTTCTGGAGAATAATAAAGCAGAAAATGGCATTCTCTTCATTCATAAGCAAATAGAAATGCCTAAAGGCAATTTAAACTGAACAGACAAGCTCCGATAAGTTTTGAAGCCAGTAGCTCCACAAAAATATATATCTACATTTTCAATTTTCAATAAGTTGACAGAAAGTGGAGCATATGTCTTTTCTGACACATTGTAGGCTCCCTTGTATTTGTAGAATGCATATTGAATCCTAGAACTGGGGCTCAATTTGAGTTGAATCCTAGAGCATGATTTATATAGTGTTGTATTTATTTGGTCCAAATGTTGGGGAAGGAAAGGAGTAACCACCTCTGGTGTTTTAAGTTCTTACCCTTCACCTTCAGGCCCATCACCTGTAGTCTGCTGTACAGGACTAGATGGACTCAGTGATTTGTGTCCACTAGGAGGGCTATAAAAAGGAAAGCAAAAGACAATACTTGGAGAAGGCACAGGGGAAGGTTCTATCAATTTATGGGAAACCGTTCTTTTTGGGGTCTAAAAGATGAATAGATACGATATGTCAACTGCCTTCACCATCAGTCTCCCACTGTCTGACATCAACATCCCCCAAATTCAGCTTGCTAACACTTACATTAAAGGGCCACTCTTCTTCATACAGACATTCAGGATTAGTGGCACAACAGCCATACATTCTGAATACAGAGACATGACACCTGATCTGAAAATGCATTTTCTTCCTGGTCTCTCCAAGGCAGACCTAAAACATCAGTCAGCTCTGATATCAGTCAGCTGTGTGACCTTGGGAATAAACCTCTCTGAGCATTTGTAAAATGGCAGTGTTTATAGTATCTACCTAATTAGACTGTCAGGAGAATGAAATGATACGGTTAAAGTGCTTAGCACAGTGTCTGATCATTGGAAATACACTCAGTAAATGGTAGCCACTATTGCTCATGATAGCAATTAAAATTTTACAAAAGCATCAACATGAAATCACATTTAGTTACTCACTTCAGGAATCACCTCCTGAGAACAGAAGGAAGACACAAGGAATTTGGACTGCCCCAGAAAAGCCTAAATGCCTTATCACTGTATCTATAGGTAGTGATGGAAAGAAGACAAAAATAGGAGGCAAAGGTGACCTTCTCACTGACCCTATAATTCCTTATAGCTGCTGATAAGCTATTTAGAGCTCTGTGGATCTGATTTCTGCTTCTATCCCCCATCCTTTCTGCTCTCTGAATGTTCCAGTTCGAAATTAGAGAAGTATTTGCACAAGCTATTTGCTCTCATGATCTCACCTCCTGTGTCACTGAGAGCTCAAAATTATTGCTGAACTGGAACCCACTGAAATGAAAGAACAGTTATTCTCATTAATTTTATTCAACCGAAAGTCTACCACTTTTCACTTGCAAGCACTTTTGCTGTATATCTTATCATCATTCTTACCCTTAAGGACTAGCCGCTGCTCTACAGATGAAAAGAACTATGTTCCCAGAAAGGGGAAGTGACTTGTCCAAGGTCACTAACTACTGAGTAGTGAAAGCAGAACTGGAGCCCAAGGTTCCTAACAACCAATGCCATAATCTCTCAATTCCATCCAACCCCACACGATCTTAGGTCCAGATTATTTCCTTTAGGGCAATGAAAAACTCAAGTTTGGGGGACTAATGGATAATCAGTTCCTTAGATTAAATTGCTCCTGTGACTGAACACTTGCTACATGCCAGGCTACAAACCTTTAAAATGCATTCTCTCCTTTAATCTTCACAACAATTTTACAAGAAATATATTGTCATGATCCTTGTTTTCCAGATGAGGGAGGAGAGATGAGGCAAGGTGTTATGCTTTGCTCAACGCCACACTGTTAGTACTAGACTCCCTTGTTTCCTAACTCCCAGTTAGTGTTCTCTCTCCTACTCCACACTGACAGACACTTTCCGTTCTCTTATTAACTAGGATGGAATGTTATTTTTAAAGATGCTTTAGGGCAAAAAGATAAGCCAGTCCTCTCTCAATTTCTCATACTGATAGAGGAGAGAAGTGCAGAAAGCAAGCAAATCATGCTTAATCCCAAAGCCATGACTATGCAACTGTGGAAGGGCAGTTAGGGACACAGAGTCTGGGAGTGAGAACTTGGGGTAGGGGGTTCCTCCTCCCTTACGTACTCACACCCAGTCATAGCTGGTTCTCAGCCAAATCAAAGGGCCAAGGAAAAGCAGTCAGTCTGTAGCTCCCTTCCTACCATGGGGAGTTTAGACCCCTGATTAGGTTCCAATCTATCCCTCATCCCTCAGAAAAATGCCCTGTTTGCTTTTCCCTAGAACTCTGCAAGATGCCTGATCCAAGTTCAAGTTCTTGTCATTGGGGAAGTCATTGGTTGCATACCTCAGCGACACACTTTTACAAAGTACATTCTCAGCCTTCTTCACCCTTGAGCATATGAATTAGGGGGTGGAGGACCAGCTCTGCTCATTGCCCCCCTCAGTCTGTCCAAGGGGGTTAACCAGTTCTGGGAGGGGGACAGGGTGTGTATCGCTGTGGTTAACTCACTCACTAAGGATTGAAACTTGACCGTCTTCATTTTCATGCCTCCAGAAGTCCTTCCCCAAGGATACAGATGAGTGCCAATCACCCTAAATACAGGAAAGGTGAAGCTCCACATGCACATTTAGACTGGGAAAGGGAAAAATCAGTTCATTATTTCAAGACCTCTTGAGATGCTGTAAATACACAGTCAACAGAGAACAAAGGTCCCTTTTTCCACACTTACATTATTTATGTGCCATCTAAAAATTACATGCCCGTTCTCTTTCCAGCACTGAGAGAAACATGCATATTCATGATCTGATAAATATTTAAGTGGGATTTATTTAAATGAGAGAGTCCATTTACAAACATTCCCTGGCTCTGAGATCTTATCCTGGGCACACAGAGGGAGGATAATTTCCTCTGATACATTCAAAAACCTCCGCTGGCCACCTGCCCCCCTAAACTTGGAGCTCTTCCTTGAGAGCTGGTGAATGCCACCCGCAGTATTTCAAGGGAGCCTTCCGTACCTCCTCCCTCCACTCCTGCCTTCCTGCTCTGAGCTCATGCCATAGGATCAGTCGTTGGCAAAATGCTAGAGCTGGCAGCTTATTTGGGGGTGGGGGAGACAGTCAGAGCTTTCTTTGCCTGGGCCCTTCCTCCTCACATTTGCCCCACAGCAGCCATCACCACTGTCATCCCTAGCCTTCCCACCACTCCCCCACGAGGAAGCTAGTTCTGGGGTACACCAGGTACCTAGGACTGTACTGCCCCTCCCATGAAGGAAATGCATCTTAATGCTGCTAAAGCATTTTGCCAGTACTTATTTTCAAAGTACATATACACACAGTGTTCCATTTGCTTCTCAAAACAATCCCAGGAGACTTCAAAGGCAAGAATCATTTTCTCAGTCTTAGAGATGAAGTATAAAAGAGAAAACACCCCCCCTTGTCCAAGCTCAGCCACACACCTAGTGAGTTCCAGACTCCCACTCAAGGCCTGATTCTGACATCGGGGGTCATCTCATTGCACAAGGCTGTCTGTCTGTCTGTCTGTGTATCAAGGTGCTGAAGAGAAAGCAATGTTAACTGCAAGGGAAGATTAATGGTAAATTATCAGCACTGAGGCTGTAGGAAGGAGAAGTATTTTATGATCTCAAGAACTGTACCCAACACTCTAATTCTATCATGTAGGCAACTTTCTCCCTATGACATTAACTCTGCATTGCCCATTGTCTTGCCCATTTCTGGGCACCACCTTGGCTCTGGGTCTATCCCATCTTTCCCAAATTAAAGTCACCTCTTTTGAGTCTCAGTTTACCAAAAATTTATGAGATGCTCAGTGATTCATGAGATGATTAGTGATCACTAATCTGGGGTAAGACTTTAGTGCCTATTAGTAGTTCAATATACAGCCTCTCCCAGGCCATATGCATGCTTAATTGTAAGACGTGGCCCACTGAGAATTACCATCAAAAAGTGCCCAGCGGGTCTCATCTGCTTACTGTGACACTTGACTGTGACTGATGGCATGTGACACTGCTAGAGAGGCAGAAGGTGGTGAGGGAGAAAAAGAGAAGGCAGCTGGGAGAGAGAGAAACACAGACCACGCAGCCCATCATGAGACCAGTCTTAGTCAATTGTGCATGACATAAAAGTATTGTCACGTGGCCTTTCTAGAAAATATAACTAGTCTTATTTACCTTTCATGACCAACTCCTCACCCCACCTCCATCTGCTATGCTGTTCTGTTCTATTCTGTTCTGTTGTTTGATAAATGAAAAGGGGACACGTTTTGGCAAATGCCAAGCTTTGTGTTTTCTGAGAGTGATCTGGGCCTCAGAAGACATTTTACAAACAAACAGCAAGGTGGGAAGGAGGGTGTGGCAGGTCCCGGCACAGACAGCAGGGCCGCCCAAATGTAATTAAGCACTAGACGCAGACCCCAGGAGTAAGAGCGGGAAGAGTTCCATGACCAAAAATATATTAGGGAAGTGAAGTGGAAAATGTTTACAAGTCTAATTAGCAATTTGCACAATTCCAGAGTTAAAAATTTTGCTAGTGTCAAGCAACTTCTCAGACTGACAGTATGGAAGCTGGACCCAAGGAAGTAGGGAGTGCTGAGTTCTTGCTAGTTGGTCAAGCCCACCTAAGATATTCAGACTGACAAAATGACCAAATTAGAGTGTGAACAGTAGGCTGACTCACTTCCAAGTCAATAATAGAAGTTAAGGAATGCAAACTCCAAAATTAATTGCCTAGTGATGAGGAGGAAGAGGATGGTGATGACAATGATGATGATGATGATGATGATGATGATGGTAACAAACCTTATTGAGCACCTATTATGTGCTGCATCCTGCACTATGCACTCTACATGAATCGACTCATTTAGCTGTGACAACAGTTCTCTAAGGATAATTATCCACCTTTTATGAGGCACAATGAGATTGCACAACTTGCCCAGATTCACACAACTATTGAATTGTGAAGCAGACCATCAAACTCACAAACTCAGGGGCCAAAGTCCACAGGCTCTATGTCTTCTTTAAGCTATTCTTGGAGAGGTTTTCTCCAAAGGTTGAAGGATGCTGTCCACTACCTTTTCCTGGGTCTCACCGGTATAGTGGCACCCATTTGTCAAGCAGGCAGGAAGATTAAGGGTTCAGTCAGGGGCTCCTAGGGTAGAAGGGTCACTAGTGACCTTTTCAGCATCACAATTTTCTAATGAAATGAACTTCCTGTCACTCAGTTCTTAGCGTATCCCTGAATGAAGAATTCTGGGTCTGGCTTATATGATGAACACTACAGAGATCGCAAATATCTGATGGTAGTTTAGAACTTAGGAAGGCTCTTAGCATCTCCTGATATTCTAGTTATCCTTTTAGACTCATCTTATATAACACTTCTTCCAAGAAGCCCACTCTGCTCCTGCAGATTAAGTGGTTTCTTTCTTTGGGCTCCAATGTGCCTTTTTCTTCATCATTGTAGCCAGTAATACCAAGCCTCTTACAAGACTATAAGCATTGTGAGACAAGATATTATTCTATCTATATTTACATCTGGCATACATTTCTCCAAAACCACACATTGAATAAAATAAACAAAGAAAATTAGTCTAAATTATTATTATTTTATAAATGAGAAGACAAAGACCTGGAGAAAGAGAGTGACTTCACTAAGGTCATATGGTGATGTCTGTCCCTGATACATAAAGCAGTGCTTCATGTACTGACCAAGGAACATGTCTACACTCTAAAAAAATCTAAGTGCATAACACAGTATATCAGTTATAAGTATCCCCTGGTACCTGAAAGTAGAACATATGTATTTGATAGGATTTGGTAGGTTATTTTTGTGACCTAGAAATGCTATTATGATTCATTTATATGAAAAAAATTTAGTGCAAGAAAACCGTGTAAGCACATCATTGAACTTATTCATCGTGTTTAACTTTATAACCTTGAGCAGCAATTGCTACTTTACCCCTCTCTCCAACTACTGGAAGCCACCATTCTACTTTCTGTTTCTATGAGTTTGACTCATAGTTCACATAAATGGGATCATATAGTAACTGTCCCAAGACCTGCTTATTTCCTTTAGCATAATGTTCTCTGGGTTCAAGATGTCCACATTGTCACCTATGGCAGAATTTCCCTATTTTTAAGATTCAATAATATTTCAGTGTAAGTATATACCATAGTTGCTATCCATTTGTTTGTCATGGTGTATCTACTACAAAAATGGACATTTAGGTTGCTTCTGTATCTTGACTGTTGTAACACTGGAGTGAATATGGGTATGCTAATATCTTCAAGATGCTATTTTCAATTCTTTTGGAAAATATAACCACAAGGTCATATGCTAGATCATATGGTAGTAATGTGTTTAACTATTAAGGAATCTCCACATTGTTCCCCATAATATCTGCATCATTTTACCTTTCCACCAACAGAGCACCAGTCACAACTTCTTCACATCCTTGCCAGCACTGTTACTTTATTTTGAATAGTAGCCATCCTAACAGTTGCAAGGTGATATTATATTGTGTTTTTATTTTCATTCCTAAAAGATTTGTGATATTGAACACCTTTTTACATACCTGTTGGTCATCTGTTTTCTACTTTGGTAAAATATCTATTTCATTCTTTTGTCTATTTTTAATTGAGTATTTTGAGGTTTTGCAATTGAATTTTAAGAGTTCCTTATAATATTTTGAATATCAAACCCTTATCAGATATATGATTTGCAAATATTTGCTCTTGCACTCTAGGTTCTCTTTTCACTATGCTGATTTTTTTTTACTGTACAAAAGTTTTCTGGCTTGATATAGTTCCACTTGTCTATTTTTGCTTGTAATGCTTGTGCTTTTGATGTCATAGCTAGGAAATCATTGTTAGGATTCACAGATTCAGTGCACTCCCTATTGATTCCCATTTTTCCCCAGAAATAGAAAATAGAAAAAATCTCAAAATGTATATGGAACCACAAAAACACTCTGAATAGCAAAAAAAAAAATTCATGAGAATGAAAAACAAAGCTAGAAACATCACACTTCTTTATTTCAAAATATATTACAAAACTATAGTAATTAAAACCAGCATTGTACTGATGTGACACCAGACATGTAGACTAATGGGAGAGAACATAGAGCCCAGAAATAAAGTCATGCATGTCCAATCAAAAGATCTTCAACAAGAGTGCCAAGAACAGACAAAGAGGAAAGGGTAGTTTCTTCAACAGGTGGTGCTGGGAAAAGTGGGTATCTGCCTACAAAAAAATAAAATTGAACCTTGTTTTATACCAACACAAAAATGAGCTCAAACTGCATTAAAAATTTAAATGTAACATCTGAAACTAAAACTCCAAAAACCAACTCTAGAGGAAAAGCTTCATGACATTGATCTAGGCAATGATTTCTCCTCCAGATTTTTGCTCCTCTAGTACATTTTATTTTATTTCCAGAACCTGCTGATTCTATGCTTTTGAAATTCATTTGGAAAATAGTCACTCAGTTTCCTTTCCCAACCACCTACAATTTTATCTTGCAATCACTTTTTCCATCCTCTCCATAAACTCCCTTATCTAGGTGATAATTTTCTGATTATTATACTTTTTTTTTAATTGACAGATACACAGCTAGGTCTTGTATAATAGCTGAGCAATACACAAGCACCCCCACCCCTTTCCTCCTTCGCACAGTCATGAGCTAATGAAAACTATAAAATTCTACTGGGATGTTCATACTGTGTGTTAGGCACTCTGATGAAATAATGCATGAAGTTTATCTCATCACCTTTACAGTAAATCTTTCATCCAGACACTATTATTATTCCTATTTTGTAGGTGAGGAAACCAAGGTTCAGCCATCTTACAGGTATGGCTGGTAAATGGCACCGTAGGAATTTAAATCCAGGCAGCCTAAATCTTGTGTTCTAGTCCACTTAATCTTTACATGATCCCCTATGGGCTACCTGAAGTGCTACTGACAGAGTACTTTTCTAAACTATGTCATCATTGTGGCTATCCTACTATGTCTTGATATAAAATTTGCAGTGCAGAAACTACTAGACACTTGGTCATTTAAATATAACTTTAAATTAATTAAAATTAAATAAAACTTTAAATGCAGTCCACTAATCACATGCAGACAGTAGTTACCATATTAAACAGTGCAAAGGGAAAACATGTCCATCATTGCAGAAATTTCTATTGCCTAGCACTTTTCTAGAGACTAAAACCTCTGCCTAATATTTCAAGTGGTCAGCAATCTGGCATCTACCAACTTTTCAGCAGAAAGGCAGAAAATGAAGGTGTAATAAATGAGGTTGGAGAAAGGAGCAGGAGCCTGAGAAGGAAGGGCTTGCCATGCCACACCAAGGAAGGGAGGCCTCATTCTGTAGGACATGATGGATTTCCTCCCTAAGAATAGATAGAGCTAAGGCATGTGCACCTGACTCAAACTCTCCTCTTTTGGGATGTTCAGATAAATGAGGTCTGAAGATCATGTCACCCTGTTGCCTGGGTCCTCCCCAGGAGAGACATGGAGAGTTCTGAGGCTTCCAGGGGAGAAAGATCTCACATTTGGAATGGAGTGTTCAAATCACAGCTCTGCTATTTACTAGCTGTGTCCTGCTGAACTCTGCCACTTCACATCATTGAGCTTCTGTTCACTCCTGTGTGATGGTCCAATACTACCCACTGTCCAGATCTGTGTGACAATCGAGTGAGATAATGAAAGTCAGAATACTACCCGGGGTAGGACCTGGGCTTGAAACTCCCCCATGTGATTCCAGGGGGGTAGCCACAGTGGAACATTATTGAGCGATGTGATCTGTAAGTTTCCTTCCAGCTTTGGACCTCCAGTCTAGACCCATGCTAAGAGGGGCCAGAACAAAATGCTTACTTAGGTTCTCACAGTAGGTTGCAGGTTTCACAAGCTGCCCATGTTCCAGCCTTTGTGAATAGCCCGGATGTCCACGTCAGGCAACCTCTTTGACAAGTGTTAAAGTTGATGTTGGTTTCTTAGTAGAGCCCTTCCCCACCCAGCGACAGATAGGTTGATGTTGGTTTCTTAGTAGAGCCCTTCCCCACCCAGTGACAGATGCACTAAGAACCTGCAGCCCCAGACAGAACCACCATGTATTTTTATTATCCTCAAACAAGTCCATGTAGAGTGGCAGTGAATTTCAAGCTTGGATGTTAGCTCAAATGTTTCTCATCCAAATGGTTCAAATGTTTGTCAGACAAAATGGTCTTATTTCAAGGAAATGAAGTTTCAAAACAGTACAGAGGAATGCAAGGTGAAGAGGAGTGAGACATGGCAGAGGGATAGGGAAATTCACATAGAGATAAACTCCTATTGTTCCCCAGTAGATTAGCACAGAAAAGGCTGATTTCCAAGCACTTGAACCCTCCAAAGAGCTCTCTATTAGCCAGCCCTTCTGCACATCATCAGCACAGGGAGACCTGATGTTCTGCATCATGGAGCCCTTCAAGGCCTCCTTAAATTACCAAAGATAAAATAATGCTCAACCTAATCCAATAGGAGTAATTATATGTTGCTTTAAATTCCTCTTGCAAAAAATCAGAAATCCCAGAAGGGTGAATAAGGAAGCTCGCTATTAAAACAGAATGTCTGAATCAAGGTGCTCTACTCCCAACTAAATACAATAAAATTTGCAGGATTGTGGCTATTTGTTGCTCCACCTTGCAACCAGAGAAAAAGACTCCAATGGAGAGCAGTAGCTTTCACATCAATAATGAATGTCATCGCTCCAAAGTTTGGGCTCCCACATTGTGAACCCTCACTGTGGTAGAAGATAATGGGTGCTTTGCTGGTGGGGGTAGTGTGGGTACATATATCTGAAGAGACGTGACTCTAGCCTCCTCAGTTATATATAGTGTTGTAAACCAAAGCTACCTCAGTAAAAATAATAGTTTTTTTAAATAATGAAATAATTTTTTTAATTTATTTATATATAAATTTCACAACATTGTAATCTCAAGGATTTGCCCCCCCCTCCCTTCCCCCCCTTTCCCTCCTGTTGATAGTTGTGCACTTCATTTTGGTGCTTAGCTTGTTTTGACTTTCCTCAAGGCTTTTTTTTATTTTTTTCAAAGGTCTCCTGGGGCAAGTCAATCAACACTGCCTCAGTTTAAAATAGATCATATAGTTGTTTGTCCTCTCCTGTATACCTTTACCTTATTTCTTGTTCAACTGTTGACCCTCAACTGTGCAGAACACAATTCAAGCTTCTGGGGCTTTGGGGTTTGACTATTAAACCAGTTTTATGGCACAAAACCAAATTAAATACACTTACTTTTTTATTATTAAAAGTAATGCAGCTGATGATTTGTTAATTGATATTTTCAAGCAATGGAGTGTTCTAATTAGCAGAATATTCTGATAAACTTTAGCTAAAATAAAATGAATGATGAAACAATCCATTTACTTTGCCATGCTTTTGGCATATTTTCTGAAGTGCTTAATTTCATGTCCCTACTTTGAAAATATGGTACCTGTGTTTGCTATTTGTCTGTCTTGCAGGGCTTTAGGATTATCACTTTGCACATCTGTTCTCAATGTCCAGGAAGAGAAATGAAGGTCGATATAGCTGTCACGTAAACTGAGTTCAGAACACAGCTTTGGTTAATCTCTAGGGTCGGTGGTTATTATCTATCGTCTCTTTAGGCAAGGGCATGAGAAGAGGCATCTTCTTCTCATGAAGATCTTACTGATAGAAGGTTTTGGCTAAATCAGATTTAATATAACAATACTTTCGATGCTTCTGTGTTTTTTCATAGCTGGATCTCATTTGATTCTTAGTACTTTTGTGGGAAGCAGAGTCCTCATTTCTTTAAACTGAGACCTAGAGATGCTAGGGGGCTTGACCCTCAAGTGCATTCACCAAGCATCTGTAGTCTTCAGATTAGTTTTCCTTTCAACATGGGAAATCAATTTCAATTCTACTTGGACTACATCTGTGTTGACTTACTCCCAAGCCAGCCATACTGTGCTCTGCTAATTTGACCACAATTGGAGAAATATTGGGATGTATGCTCAACTTTTGTAGCACTCAGAACAGCTTAGGTAAGTCATGGCTAAGGAAATAATAGTTGCTGTGATAATAGTGTCCTTAAGCACCCCAGTTGAGAGCTGTTTGTTTTGCATAATATGATCTTGGCATACTAAGCACTCATTTGCATCCTTATGTTGAGGACTTTTTCCTTGTCTGCAGCATTGATATCTATAGAATAAATTTTCTTTGGCACAGTTTTGGTGTCTCCAGAGAGACCCTGCTAGACTTCTGAGTGGCCAAAGATTTGAATTTGAATACAAGGGAGTGGAAGAATGTGTGAGGTCTAAGATTCCTTGCATGTCCTTTTAAGTAATAACAAGAAATCATCTTGGTTGACTTTTGATTTTTTTTTTTTAGAGACTAGGTCTCATTATGTTGAGTGGGCTAGTCCCAAACCCAAGTGATCCTTAGCCTCAGCCTCCCAGGTAGCTGGGATTACAGGAGTGTGCCACCACGCCTGGCTATTTTTTATAGAGATTAAGTCTCACTACGTTACCAGGGGTAATCTCGAACCTGTGGACTTAAGTGATCCCCGGCCTCAGCCTCCCAGTGCTGAATTGCAGGTGCATGCCACCACACCCGACTTTGACTTGATGCTTATGAAGTTGATAAAGCAGAGGTCCTGTCCCATTTTACACAAGTGGGTCTTTAGGTTCAGCTCAGTTGTCATAGTGACCTAAAAGCTGCCTGAACATATCTCCCCCCCCACCATGGTGTTTACCAAAGCTCATTTCTCACCCAAATGCCCTGGGAGCTTGCTTCAAGTACAGCTTACTCAGGTCCATCCCAGACACACTAAATCAGAACTTTCGGAGATAAGACTTGACATTGTATGTCCATGGTTGTGTGTGTGTGTGTGTGTGTGTGTGTAATTATGTGCCCTGTCAACCTCATAAAATTATTGTCAAGGTCAAATTTATATAATTTTAATTTCATAACAGAAAATGAAGGAATTAGGTTCTAAAGAATGGCAACTGTTTCAAGCTACCATGTCAGGATCATATGCAGTGATCAGCACGTTATCCCTTGTTGGAGGTGTAGTGGGGATGGGGATCCACAAGATGCAAAGGACGCCGACTATGGCCTTGAGGAGTTTGCAATGTAGATTATGGTTTGTTAGTTATTCTGGAACTTTAGCAGAATCATTTGATTCTGCTAACAAGGGCTTGTTAAAAATCAATTCCTTGTCCCAGACCCAGATCCAGAGTTTCTGCCTCAATAGCTCTAGAGGTGGAGACCAAAGCTCTGCATTTTTAACAAGTTTCTAGGTGTGATGTTGCTTCTGCTAGTTCAAGGGTCACACTTTGAGAATTACTAGCCTATGCATCTTTGGAAATCTTATGGCTGTCTTAGAGTTTAAAGGAGATATTTTGGACTGTATACAGGAAGGGAATGAAAAGAAAACAAGATTACCTTGGTGTTCTAGAGTCTCCCCTCACTGCCTTCCTCATCTTCCCCTTCATCTACCTACACAGCATCCTGTGTCTGTGTACCTATCACAGGAAGAAAGTTTCCTGACTTCCAGAAAACGGTTCCATATGAATGACTGCTGCCATTTAGAATGGAAGTGCTTGCTTCCTTTACCCCATGGTTTCTTTAGAAATTAAAAAAAAAAAAAACAACTGCTTTGAAGTCCAGAAGGAGGCGGTGAATCATCTCTCTTCCAACTTCATAAAGCAGTTTTTCTCAAAGTCAGATTCTCAGATGAGCAGTGGCAAAAATCACCTGGGTTATTTAGTAGGAATGGGAATAGCAGGACCCACTGCAGACTGAGTGAACTGGAATTTCTAGAAGTGAGATCTGGGAAGGTGGAATCTTGAGTGCATCCTGTTTTTAGCATTTCCAATGCACATACTCAAGTTGGAGAATTCTTAGAAAAAGGAGTTACCCAATGTTCAGTACAGGCAGTGACCCTAGGGAAACCTTAAGGGACCACCCCCCCCTTTCCTGAGTCTATCCATCCCATAAACAAATTTATGAGACTAGAAAAACCCCAGGCTCCTCCTTTCTTCAACTTCCCACATAACATCCCCCCCATCCCAAATGAGTCCCTTTGCCTTGGCTGTTCCCACATTGTTAAAGCACATGCAAGTCCTGAAACATTTTCGGTGAGGAAAATATTCATTTATTGTTTTAAGATGCTTTTGTTTTACTTTATGCTTATATCTTTGTGCTCTTTAAATTTTTATCTCTTCTGCTTCTTTATGACATATTCTGGAGCTGCTTCAAAGCTGTTCATATTCCACACTGACTTTCGTATTTTTAATGTTCTGAAAAATGCCATCGTTTATACTGAAATGATACAAGAGGAAAAACAGGAGAGAGACAGAGACAATCTGTGGGGGAGAGGAAATAATAAGGAAAACAGCCTAGAGCAGTGCTGATTAAAAAGACAGTCAAACACAGTGGCCCCTCCATCCCCTTTGCCCCCTGCGCCCTTGAAGGGTATTTCAATAAATCTGCCTTTTTCACTCTCAAAGTAAAAGAAAGACTCAAAATAAAAGAAAGAAAACAAACAAACAGAGAAACAAAGAAAGACAGAAGCAAAGAAAGAAAGAAAGAAACAAAGAAAGACAGACCGACAGACAGCCAAACACAAAGTTTGGGATGCTCCTTCCATAGTGTCAAAATACTGTTAGCTCATTACTTAGCAGGCTCCTCTTCCTATTTTTCTAGACTTTGGAGGTTTGGGGATGAAATGCAAACTTTCCACCTGTTTGGCAGTTCTAAATCGGCCAGGGTTTTTTATTTTTTAGTTCAATGTTGAATCAGAGTAGTTATACAGTTATGTCTCCTGGGCTAGTCACTGTATAACTTGTGGAGTTTTTTCTTTTTTTTTAACATGGACTTCCTAATGCAAGTCCACACACATTGGATTAACTATGGAGAGTTAGAAAACACCAAGAGGGCATAAGTCTAGGGCACAGAAATATAGAAGCAAACAAATGAGTGCTCAGTACTGAAGGGGACATCTACTACATGCAATTCATCAGTGCTCACCTTTAATGAGCTTTCTTGCTCCCTCTTCTCAAGGAGTGAGAGAGAGGGAAAGAGAGAGAATGTCTGGAAACAATGTATTTTCATTAAATGTCACATTCTTTATATCAATTTATACACAGTAACTTAGAATTCTGCAGAAGCTCTTATCCAGTACTCTTTTTTGCATTACTTCACAGTATAATGCAAATGTTACTGAAAAATGAAAGAAGTGAAAGAAAATCGTCCCCACAATAGCTTCACATGGAGCCTTTTGAACAAGATTCCATCCGAGGTGGGGTTGATGGAAACCCAAAACCCTTCTTAAAGTGTGTCCTTTGATGTTCCCTCCAAAGCTATCAAAGTCCAGTTGTTGGAATGGAAGGAGTCACCCCTGTGAGGCTAACACATTGGAGAACTCTGCTATAAATTAAAGCTTCAACTCATAGGCATTTATTCAATTAACTTCTATTACTTTGCAAGACCCTGGGGAAATAGGACACAGAACAGCTTCAGTTTTACTGGTAGTGAAGGTCAGCAGATGGAGGTCAGGAAAGATGAAGCTGGCGCCCTGGCATCGCAGGCTGAGGGGTGAAGTGCCTTCGTGAGATGTATTGCAGTGTCAGGGACTAACTTTAAGGTCCTAGAAACCTGATGTAAGGGAGATACCAAGACTCTGCTAGGATCCTATTCACCTGCGAGTAACAAACTCCTATCATCAGTGGTTTAAGCAAATAAGGATTCTTTTCAACACACAGCAGAAGCCTCTCTGTAAGTAGTTGTTTCTGCTGCTCAAGAATGAAATCAAAGATCTAAGTTCTTTCTCTGTGTTCCACTATCCTTAGCACATTGTCTTTCACCTTCATGGTTGTAACTCAGGGTCACAAGATGGCTGCGACATCAGTGCTCCTGTGAGGAAGGAAGATGAGAAATACGCATACCAATCACATCAATCACCGATTATAAGAAGCACAAAATCATTGCCAGAAGCCCACAGTAGACTTCCATTTAAATCAAATTGACTAGAACTATATCACACACCCCACCTATCCAACACCAGTTGCATGGGAGACCGGGAAAGAGAGCATTTAGCCGGGCACATTGCCACCTTAAACAAAACCAGGATTATGTTAGCAAAGAAGAGAGAAATTGATCTTGGGCAGACAAATAACAGTGCTTGCCAAAAACAGAAGGAGATCTTGGGCCACACTCATTCAGATCACCTCATACTCTTGGGCCCCTACTAGGTGCCAAACACTGTGCCATGTGCTCTGATATCTGGCTATTGCTTTGAACTATCCAGAAATCAAAGAATGAAGCTCCTTTACAGTCGTAAATTCCCCGCACTAACTTCTAGCTGTGTGTCACATTTTATTTTGTTCCTGGTCACCAAGTTACACGGAGCTTTGAGGATGTAAATTCATCTAATCTGGCAGATACTTTGGGGCAGAGACTCAAACGTCAGCTAACCCACTCCAGATATGGCCCTGTACAAAGAAAGGCCTTTGAATTTTAGCTACTGGGGTCATTTTTCTTTAAAAAAAAAAAAAAAACACATGCATCAGAGCTATTTTATGCATGCAAATCCCTTTCTGCTTTTTAATTGGATTTGTGTGCTTGGATGTACTGCAAATTGCTTCTGAAGATGGACGTGGACTAGGTGCCCACTATGGACAGCAATACAATGCCACAGGTTCCTTAGGGGTCAGCTCACCTCCCTGCCTTTCCTCCTGCACAGCCTCCAACCTTATCCGATTTACTGAGTGGTCAGTACAAAGCACTTCTTCTAACCCAAAAACAAGCTTTGAAGACCTGCACCCCTGACAAAAGCCAAGGCCAAATGATTAAGAGCTCTAGAATGATTTCTATTAAGGGTTTGTTCCTGGGGATTCTCTCTCTAAGGAAAGATGAATCAATGGCTTTCAGCAAAGAAAGGATCTGTGCTGCTTTGATGCCGCTTTGTGGGGCCAGCCTGATAATCCCTGCAGTTTGAAACCCAAGCTCAGTAACATTTTGTTTTTCAATAAAAGCAGAATGGAAAAGGACTTTGGGGGGGTGTGGGAGCAGCCAGTAGAAACACACTGCACATAGACTTTTCAAAACTAACCCTCTACAGGCTGACAAAGCTATCTGCAGGATTTGATTTGATAATGAAATCCTTGTCGACAGATACCTTTTTCCTTGGCTTACTGGGGTGAAAGTCCCACTGATGTTACTTCCTAAAGTCCTTCTGGTGCCAGGTACATTCTATTCCCCGGAAAGGATAACATGTCATATGGAATTGGCTTATCTGCTTTGCTTATTGTCACCCAGGTGAGATCAGGACCCCAAAAGCATGGCATACATTAAGTTGGCTCTCCTTTTGAGGGATAAAAGGACTTGTGTTTAGGACTCGAGCAGAATTCAGTGCACTGCCCCAGGAGGAGGTCCAGGACAGGCTGGGAAAAGCAGGTGACCGCTGAGCTCCTGGGGAGAGAGGGCACTGCAAGAGGAGCAGGAGAGTGCAGGGCCCTGCAGTGATCCAGCCCATCACACCTGTCCTTGGAAAGCTTCCCTCTGAATCAGAATCAGTGCATTCATACTAAAGCATCTGGACCATTTCTTAAAAGAAGCAGAGCATGGTAAAAGACTCTGTATATACCCTCACAGGTGGTATCTGGTAAATCCTAACCACGAAGTACTAACCATGATGAAGTTTGAAGGGGAGGATATCACTGATGGAAGGGCAGCACTTTGGTGAAATAAAAAAAGAGTGTTCATTCCTACTTTCTGTCATCGAGTGCATCGCCTTGTGCTTTTGCTTACCCATACCTGAAACGAAGTTGCACCCGTCATAGCATGGCTATGAATACGAGGCACCCATCATAGCATGGCTATGGATACGAGGCATTGGAATTGGCGAGTAGAAATGCAAAAATTTGTAGAGCGGGACAAATAGAATAGGTAAGAATGGACTGAGGAAGGAAAGAGAATAAAAGAGCAGTTTAAGATAGAAGCAAAAGGGGGAAGGTATGCGAAGAGGTATAGCAAAAACACGGAAAGAAGAGATTTTTGATGTTTAATAATTATGATAGTTATAATAACTAACATATAATGTTTCCTATATGTCAAGCACTGTTGAAAGTATCTTATGTGCGTTAGTTCATGATTCTCATGAGCAGGTTTATTATCATCCTATTTCAAGACTAAGAAATTGAGGCACAGAGACTTTACCACAAAATGTGGTATTTGTAAAGCAGAGACAAATGATGACAAAAGAGATGGAGTCTCAATGTCATTTGATCTCTAGATTTTTTCAGTTCTGAAACCTTTTTTAAAATCAGTTTAAGTCAGGGTTCAGTCCCTGGCAACTGAAGTTACTAATAAGGAAATCTGTTGGCTGTTTATCATGGACAAGGAGCCAAGTTAAATGCTTTATATCATTTCATCCTGAACCACCCAGTGAGTCATACACTATTATCACTATCGCTATTTTGAAAATGAAAAGACTGAAGCACAGAGAGGTTGAATAACTAACATAGAGTCATGCCACTAATTGGCACCAAAGCCAGGAGATAAGCTCCTGCGATCTGACTCCAGACTCTGACTGCAGACAAGTAGAAGAGAATGTCACCAGCCAGCAGTGAAGGCCAGACACTGAAGATGGCTGGATTCTAAGTGTTCCCTTCAATGAGTAGCGTGATGAAGTTATATCCACCCCTTCCTATTCCCAGGAAAGCAACTTTTCCACAGGTGAGCATCTATATGCAGGTTCCCATATCTTAGCAAACTATTCTTTCTGTGGTCTCCCAGCTTTGACTGGTGAGACATCACTGCATACTACACAAAAGCTAGTCTAGGATTTCCTGCACCCAAAGAGATTCTGAACCAGGAATTCAGTAGCACCATACCCTTGGAAGCACTATACTAAGATTCATGAAGCCAGCAACCACTGAACAAAGCCTGTTCTTCCATACCTGCAGCCTCTTCCTGCAATGGACTCTGGTGCCATCCCTAACTTTGCAATCAATTCCCACAAGCATTCCCTTTTCCAAGAGGATCCTGTAGACAATTCCTCTGGCCTCACTTCAGACAGAGGACTTGTGTGCATATTTCCAGTGTGTCTTTTTTTTAATATATATAAAAGTCTATCTTTTGGGGAATCAATACTGGCCAAAGAATGCTAGTTTAGCCAACTGGGATTAAAAGAGTTAAAGATTATGAATGACTTTCATTGTTTCTATAACTATTAGCAGACTCTCTTGTTAATTCCCAGCTGATTTATATCTGTCTCTTCTTCAGAAGAGAATAAATTGACACCATACAAATGCTATGTTAAATAAGCTCATATTAAAACAAAACCAGAGCTTAATCTTCACATAAGAGACAAACAGTTTTTATCAGTTTTTGCCAATGGGCCTTGCTTCCCATTCATTAAATGTCTATAAATATTTGCTAGTTCTTAGAGGGTGAATGACTAAAAGAATAGGAGAGATGTGAATTTTCAAAAATCAATCACTTTTTGTACTCTACTCTACTCCAAAATATATTCCGCATGGCAGTGTAGATCTTCTTCCATGAGATGAGTTAATAACAAGCATTCTGCATAGTTTATAATTATGTGCACTGCCAATAGAGTAGAGTCGACTTATTGTACATATGAGTTCCAGAATCAGGCTTGGGTCCTGTAGCGCCCATCTTAACAAATGGCAGGGACAGATTCTTTATGTCACAGGATGCTGCCCTGGGTATTTAAATAGCACCCCCAGGAAGTGTTCTGAGTTATGGCTACCCTGCAATAGGGGAACCACCCAAAGCACACTATGATTTAAGTGTCATGGCCCATAGCTAGAGCCGGACACTTACTGAGTTAGAACTGGGATCTATAAGAAAGAGAACAAGTAAGTGTTCCAAGTGGACAGTCGATGGATCTGAAGCATTGGCTAGTTTTGATTTGGGTTTTTGACATATTCTAATTGTTAGACTTAAGAAGCAAATCACACACAGACATGTACATAGCTCACACTACATTTCCTTTTCAATCAGGCGATCTATGGTGGAAGCCTGGGTGAGGGTCCAGTCTCCTAAACATCTTTTCTATCTCCATCCTTAAAAAATGCTGGAACATGTTGCTAAAATAAATGATATGTGGGTAGATTCTTTCTTTCTCTGTCATAAAAGGTATTCTGCAAGTATAATAGAACTTCTCCCACTCCAACCTTACAATGAAAAGAGAAAATGAGCTTTAGTTTTCCATCATATATGTGGGAATTTTGCAGAACAGTTTTTTATATAAATGTGTGCAAAATAATTGCTAATAAAATAATTGCTTTGACTTTTATAGCACTTTTGCTTGTCAATCTATTCTTCTCAGGTTATGCCCTTAGATCTGACCACTGAGACTAACTAGTATGATTAACTATGATTTGGCAATTTTGAAAATGGGGGGGCAGTTTATCCAAGTTTCCACAGATTAAATTGATGTGGTAGACAGACTAGTTCGCAGGTCTCCCATTCGGCCCATCATTATTTCTGAACTGTGATGTCTCTACTCTGTTTGAACTGAGCCCATGTTGCTGCTGGTAATGTGCTTTAAGGCAAAGTATGAAAATAAATGTCTAAGATGTTATTTTCCTACCCTATGCTCAGAGATCAAACTGGTTCATCTCCCTCCTGCTATTATCAGTATCTTCCCGTTCCCACCCTACCTCCACACACCACTTGACAGTCTGTATCACCTGCTACTATTCAAGAGGATGAAACATTCAGCTCATCTCACTGGGACTTGAGATAAATTATTCTATGTTCCCTCAGAAATTACTTTGACACAATTACTCCAATAATAAACAGTGGAGAATACAGTGCTAAGTACAATCAGCAAATCTAAATGGCCTTAATTGGCAGTACTAATTCTTGCACACAAATAATTATACTACTCTCCTTCCAAATTTCAATTTGGACACACAAAGTCCACTTAGTTCACTGAAGCAGAAAGCAAAAGCTGTTACCAGTTGCCAATTCACATGACAATGTGTAGGCTACCTTAAACTCTTTATATAGTCTGCAACAACTGTTAACACAAAGCTTTGCATGAAGTAGGGCTTGTTAAATGAATGGCTGTTCAGGATCAGATTCTCGTTGCTATATTATTGCTTATCCCATGAAAATGAAATGCTCGCTTTCGCCTTAGGTTATAATATGTAATAGAAGTCTTTTTATGCCCTAGTTTATTAAACATAGATGCCAGCATGCCTCTACCAAAACATACCAATTATGGAGAAAACACTGAAAATGCTGTACCTGATCACCTTGCTCTTTAAAGTGAGGCTCACAGGCCAGAAGTGTCAGCATCACCTGGGAACCTGGCAGAAATATAGACTCTCCACGCCCTCCCAGATCTATGGAGTCAGCATCAGCATTCATGAGATCCTCCTGTGATCCCCGTGCCAATGAAAACTTGAGAAGCGCTGCACTATATGGGAACAGTTCGTAATCCTGCCTCCTGACAGCAGCAACCACAGACATAGTTCAGTCTGCAAACCCTTCCTGAGACCCTGTGCATTTATTAGGCACTTGGGTAAACACAGAAGAAGGGAAACAAGCGGCTTTACCCAGGACAATATGTAGTCTAGTCTTAACAGTGCTTTCTGTTACAGTAATGCCATCATAGAGATAAGCGGCTTGGGCTTTTCAGGGAAGGCTCTTTAGAAAAGATTACCTATCAGTGTTTTGAGAAGTAGGGAGAACAGGTAGCAAGAGCTAATGTTTATCAAATACTTCATTTTGGTATGGTCCTAGGTTGCACTTTTTAATATATTATTCCACCAATTGCGCGCATTAACTCTGTGAATTAGGTAGAATAGCTATGTCAGGTTTGAAATCACATGGCCTATGTTTGAACCCTTTCTCAACTATTCGCTAGCTGTGTGACCTTGGGCAAGATATTTAAACTTTCTGTGCCTAAATTTCCTCAGCTATCAAGTGGAGATAAGGGTAGCACCTACCTCAGAGGGTAGCTGACTGTGTGTGTTAAAGGAGTTAATAGGTACGAATGCAATGCCCATAGTAATCATTCGATAAATATCATAGATTATTATTTATATTTTTAATAGGGATACTGTTGAACAGGGAAGATCAATGACTTTTCCAAAGTCACACAGCTCACAAGTGGTAAAGCTAGAATTTGAAGCCTGCTTTGTGTAACTACAGAGCCCACATGTAAATCAATATGTGCCTTGAGGATGGAGAAGGGAGAAAACAGTTCAAAATTCAAACTTCCTAAATTACCATGAGCTGACTCCTCCATGATGCTGGGCCTATAGAGAATCAGATAAAAAAATGTTTGTTGTAGTATCTTCATATAAAATTTAAAGCATTTCTCACTGAAACAAAGTTCATAAAAACTTTGGTTTTTATAGGAGTGGGTATGACTTTGCCTAGCAGTCCATACTCTTCTGCTGGATAACTTCATGTCCAGTGACAGAGACTTCCTAGGTAGCTGACAGCAAAAAGGGATAAAGGCTGAACCCCGAAACTAGAATAAAAGTATCCCATGAGCCCGTTGTTAATAAATGGGGCCTCTGGGCAGATCATACATTTAAAAGACAGATTTTAAGGGTTCAGAATTGCTTGGAATCATAGTTCAGTCATGTAATCAGATGTCACTAGATTAGAGAATCAATTTTAGGCCTTTCTGCATTTAGGTTCTTGTTCATAAAAGAGGAATTTTGTGTTTACATTTTAGCTAAGTTCTCTTCGTTGTGACTTTGAGTCAATCAGAATCTGTCTCTGGACCTCATTTTCGATGTCTTCAAATCAAAACCATGTTAGTGGTCTTGAACACCAATATGTTCTTTTTAGTTCTGAAAGCATTTTTCATCCATTCCAGTTCTCTCTTTCTTGGTTTCTATGGAAGTAGAAATGGCACAGGTTTTGCAACCAAACAGACCTGGGATTGCCTTGTTGCTCCCAGCACCAAAAGCTGGGTGACTGGCCAAAATCTGACCCTCTCTGAGCCTCAGCTTCCTCTTAGGGAGAATAATATTCCCACTGCACAGGGCACTGTGGCTTTCTGTGGTAAAAGGCAGTCTGTTTATTGATGCATGTCTCTCTTTTACTTCCTGAGGATCGTTATATGGGTTTGTTACTTTATCTGCACTGAATCACTTTGAAGTGCTAAGTCAGGGGTAACATGGACTCATGTGTCTTCTTAATACTGAAATCTTTCCCTCTAAGCCTGAAGGTCCCATTGAGGTGTTTTAATCTCTCAATAAGGTCAGAGAAAAGCTGGAAAAGGAGCTATTTCGAAGGTCATGGCTTTCCCTGTGGTGATTCAATCCTCTGTCTAAGCCTAAAAATTCAAGTGTCCAATATTACACACCAACAATAAGATTTCTTTCCAATGACCTGGGTGCCCAGGGACTGTCTGAAATCGAACTTTTGGAGCATAACATTTCCACGGCCAATCACTTCACCATTTTCCCTTCCCTGAAGGGTTTCCTGCTACTTTTAAGGACTGCTGCAAAAAAAAATAAAAATAAAAAATAAATATATATATAAAATCAAATTTTTAGAGCATTTTCATTTTATTCAGATATGGCCCTTTGAAGGAAAGGCAGACTCAGATCTACAATGCTATGTCCAGGCTCCTGATCAGTCATGCTGGGAAGCACAGTTACTTAGCAGTGGCATCATCTAGTAGGAAAAAACTCTGTCATTTATCCAACCAAGTCATATAATCACTCATTTTCAGAGCAGTGTTTTGGTCCAGGTACAAACATTTAATTCTCTGTAACCAGGGACCATTCAGAGAAATAAAAGGGTACTTCTAAGAAATATTTGTCATCATATTTTGAGTGACAATGTGCTATAAACAAGAATGTTAAGGTGAATTAAAATGTATAATTCATCCAATTAGGGCATTAATGTTGGAAATGGTCTGTCATCCTTTTATGAGAGTTCCATGCTTTACTTTTTAAATATTTTAAGGATGCATGTTCTGGAAAGGTACTGTGTATAAAAGATCCATTGCTTTCCCTGAAGTTCTCTCTGCTTCGTGATTTGCATGTTACTGAATCCAGGACAGGTCAGGACAGGACTAGTGCCACTCTGCAATAATGACATGATCTTTGGCCCCACAATCTCAACCATGCTACTCTGGCATCCAACATCCATGACCCCAGGAGCACCCTAGCTTACTTTATGCATTTCTTCTGGGAAATGGATCTCCCACAACCCAATAGGTCCCAGTTTCAGTACTGAGCCCAAGGAGAATCCAGTGAAGGCATACCATGTGTCTGCCCTAATTTCACGTTCCAAAATAACAGTTTTCTTTTTATAGTAAAACTCAATCAATCGCAGCTTGATGGGTCAGAATCTCCAACCAGCCAAAATTTCCTCCCAGAGTTTTTAAGAAAGAAGGAAGTCATTTTTTAAAAGAGCAAGTGATATCAGAGATTTCGTAAAAGTGACAATGTCCTTGAGCTGCTTCAGAGTCATACATTTGACCAACTGCTTCCACTTGCTACTTTTGCAGTCCTGGGCAATGCTTGATGACCCTGAAAGAGCTCAAGATCTTTGAGCATCAAGAAAGATTCTGTAATATTCATTTGGTTGTCTTACATAGAGCTACATGTGTCCAACACATTTTCAGTATCAGTAACAGAAGAACTCTCCGTGAAGTACTCAGGTACTAAGAAAATTCCATACCTCTTAGGGAAGGTATTCCACCAAACCCCCTTCTCCTCCCCCAAACTTTACAATTCTCTGAGCTGGCCACATGCCCCTATACCTCAGTATATGCATCTGTAAAATAAAAAGATTAGATGAGATCTAAAATCCCTTTCTATTCTGATATGCTAAGATTATGTCTTCTCTATTATCTCTTGCATGGCCTCTATAATTTTGGTATTATGTATTAGTCTAGAGAATCTACCTAGCACTTTCTCTGAGGTTCCCTCTCTCACTGAGGGCCTTTGAAGCACAAAGTCCAAGGAAGTAGTCTCAGGGCTATGAGGCCAAGTTGACTAAGGACAGTGGTTTTTCTGTTCCCATCTGTGGAAGGCTATCAGGGTCCTTTTGATGACTGTTCTCAAGAGGGCTGATGAGGCCAAGCCATGTAAGAACAGAAGTCTATCTGAAAAGCTTGTACCTGTTAAGAAAAGTTGGGCAGCTGCTTCCAGTTGACCTGGAGTTAGTTTGAAATAAGTTTGTATTATTAATTGAAAGTCAAGAAAAGAAGAGCCTTAGAATAAAACAGATAAATAGGTGATTTTACATACTGCCAATAATGCTGTGGGAAGCCTTACAATTTGGTGGCACTCTTAACAAAATACCTTGTCATCTTAAGCTTCTGTCTGACAATTCTCTGCAACTTAAAATTCATTTTGGTCTTCCTTCCTCTAAATAGTGACAATGTAGTACTTCAATAATAAAAAGGAAAACCTTAGAAGTTCTATAATGTTAAATATTTTTGAGAACATGGCTCCCACCCCACAATGAGTCCAGCATCTATCTGGATGCCCCCTCCCATAAGAATAACTTGCTCTAGACGTTTACCTTAGCCACAGCACTGAACCTTGGGACTTACGTTTCTTGGAGTCTACAAAAACTTCTTTCAGACTAGTTTGTGTCTGATGATCAGCTTTTGAAACCATAGACACCCAGACAAAAAAAAGTAAAAACTGCTAATTGTGACTGCTGGAGCATGACTTGTTCTATTTACCAAATAATGGGATGTCAAGACTAAGAACTAACTAAACAAAGCAAAAAACAACAAAAATTAAGTTTAAAAGACCAAGAAGTTAGAAAAATGACTGCCTAAGCTCTGTGTGGTCTGGTATAAGTTATATATCCCAATATACACAATTTTCTGGACAGTAAAGATACTTCTTATAACAAAAATAAACCCTGAGACTTCAGAAGAGCTGTCTTTTATATTATCCCTGCTCAAGTATGGGGGTTAGTGCCCCATAATCCCAATACTGCCTTTGCAATGGACCATTAGCATCCATCTTTCTTAATTGTTTTTTCCTGAGATTCCAAATATCCTCTGCTTAGTCAGGATTCATCTTTTAAAACTGACAGCCACCCCCTCTGTGCCAGAGTAGATTTGTGGGAAAGCAATTTTACCCAGGTAAGTACTGTATTTCAGTCTGAGCGATGAGCAAGGAGCATTGCAAGTATAAAATGCACAAGAAATAAGTTTAAGAAACTGGGATGGTTTCTCATTTCCTCAACCACCAGGCCTTTATATTTAAATTCACTCTACTATCATGCAGACCCATATTCAAATATAAAATATAAAGAAGATTCCAAAATTAAATATATGTACATTTAAGTATATCCACATATGTACATATTTAAGTATATGTACATTTAAGTATATTTGATACTATTCATACTTTGAATTCCCTGTCCCTATTGTAAATACCCAAGAAGAATAAATTTTAAAGAGCAGGTAGATGGGGTTGCTGGAGATGGGAGGCCAGGGGAAGCAGACTAAATGGACTATTGAGACCTTCCCTTGCTCATCATTCTGTTAGGAGTCATTGATGTTAATGTTCTTGAACTATTCTGTATGAATAAGGCAAATTGTAATAGACCCACAGATTGATCACTCAACAATCTGAAGCCAGTTTTGAAAGATGGAACTTCAGTTCTCTTTTTATTCATTCCTTGGGTATGTGGATAATTCAAAGACAAGTGCTAGACATAACTGTTGGGTCTGTCTGGCTAATTGGCCACTTTGAGCTTTAATATTATACAGTCTCTAGCTCTAGCTCAGTCTTTATACTTCCCTTTATGTCACCAGATCACAAATCCACCAGAGAGCATCTATCAAATCCAAGACTCAGAAAGCAGAAAAATTGACGATATGGCTCTGTCCCAGACACACATTTCTCTAGTTGGAAGCGAGTAGAGTTACATTTACTGAAAACCTACTGTGTGCCAACATGATGTTAAGAAATTGTCATTCATAACCTAAAGCATGTTCTGAATCAGAGCAAGGTTGATCGATTAGGAGAATAGAAGAATAGACAGTGCCTAGGAGATTGAAAAAGGGAGATGAAAATCAATAGATCCAACAACAAAATATTGACCCAAGAAGTTCCAGTGGGGAACCACAGGAGTTTACCTTCCAGAAAGACAACACAGTCTCATTCAGTTGAAGAAAGGATATCAAGAAACTCAAGGAAGGGAGCATATCTTTTGAAATAATCATAGCAGTAGTATTGCTCTAAACTATTCAGCTTGCTTGGTAGTACAGACAGAATAGAGGAGCCTGAGGTTAGACCAACAAACTTGGATGCATCCAGCTGTGCCCACATATCTACCACTTCCTGATAACCCGCTCTCTGGCCCTGGGGCACAAGTTGATCACACACCATTTCCTGAAAAGAATTCTCTTCTGTCTTGCTCCGGGAACTTTGGCAGAAGACAGGGGAGGATGCTTTCTGTCTCTTTTGGCATTCAAGTGATGAGCTAATGCCCAAAGCTTGGAGCCAGGGGAGGTTTGTCCAAGTGCCTGACCTAGAAGGGCCATGGCTTTACTTCATTTCTAATTAGGATAATTAACCTCCCCTGCTCATTTTTTCTATTCCAATCCAAACAGCTTAAATTAAAATGGCACAGGGAACTTTCAGGCTCCAGGGACAGGAAACAGTTCACAAGACTTTCATCTCCATGCAGCCACCAAGAAAAAGTCAGGACAAAGTCCTCCTGGCATCTTCACCCTTGAAACAACCTTGGCATGCCTTCTGGGCCACTTTCAGCATTTCCATCAATGTAATGTTCCATCAACTATAAAATTTTGCACAGTGTTTGCTGATGAAATTGGGGTGGGGAGTAGGAGAGGATACTAATAGGAGATACCATTTCTCTTTGTATTATCACATTAGTTTTGCCATTTGAGAACAAGAACTAGATGACTTTTGCATCGGTAGGGTTTGACATGGGCTTCATATAATGTTTTCTGGCAAAAACCACTGGAGGTAAAACTTCAAGAACAGCATTTCACATAGGACAGACACAACCAAGGACCAACAGCCCTGCACTTCTTCCTCTGGTGACTTGATTTTGTTTGTTGTTAAAGCAACTTGTTGTTGTTTTATTTGAGAGGGTGACAGGTTTTTATTTCCTCAAAATTGATTGACTCACCAGTTGTTTATGTAACTATAATTGGGGGAGTCAAACTTTACACCTCCATATGTGCAACCTGCTTCGTTCACCTTCCCCTTGGTGATTTTAACCCTTTTCTGTACCCTGGAACAGTTGTAATTTCCCAGCTATAGCTTCCATGCAAATAAGGCTGAGTGATGTTATTTTTCCCCTCCACATTACAGGATTCAGCCCTACATACAGCCTGTAATACTATGGGGAGCCACTATGCTCTAAAGTTTTCCTACCAAGAACCCATTTGTGACAGAACTTTGTGAGCCTCCATTATTGAAAAAGGAGACTAGATGATAGGGTAAAGATTAGGCTGAAATTTGGGCTAAGGATGAGAGTTCCTTTCAGCGTAGTAAAGCTAGGATTTACCTGGGTCTGTCTTGGTTGGAGCCCTGCAATATCCCCAGAATCTGAGGACTCTGACTTGTTATTTAGTATGTTATAGAGCCATCAGCATACATTTTTCAGCGTGTTGCCAAGAGACTTGTGCTGGGCTTAGGTTGAGCTCTGCCAGCTCATTCTCTGGTCTCTTCCTGGCTCTGTACTATCCACTTTCCATCTATAACCTTTACCAAAATCTGTGTTTTCTGTTCTTCTATAATTACCATCTGTGTAAACCAACCAAAGTGTGGTTCTCAGTGAATACATACTAATGATCAGACTAGTGGTTCTTAAATTATGGTGTGTATATGAATCACCTGTTCAAATGGAGTTTTGTCAAATCAGCTTGCTAAATAAAATGCAGATCCTGATGCAAAGGTGTAGGAGTCCACCTTTCTAACAAATAGCTCTTGTGATGCCAATGTTACTGGCCCATAACCACATTTTAAGTAGCAAAGGCAACATCTGGTCCAAAATCTTTGGGGTGCTCTTTTATAATTTATACCCTGATCCAGGGATCAAATTTTAAGCAATTAAATCATATGCCATCTTTCTGAAATAGTGAATCTCATTGCACCACTTGGAGCAAGAGATTTTGACCTCTCCTCTTAGCGGTTAACAATAGCATCCTTTTATATTGAGGTCAAAATAATACTCTAAAGCTGTGCAGAGGGTGTGGCAAATGTGGGCCTTGGCATGGACTCATTTCCTTGGGACCTGAGTTACTTGAATAAGCCTTCCTGGGTACCTGCCCTGCTTCCTGAAGCCAATCATGCAGTCCAAACTCATTTTGGGTCCAGCCACTCCATTCATCGCTTCCACTTTTACCGTTTCTCTGGATGGCTGCCGCTGTCACATCACTCATGCTGTGATCTGCATCAGTGGTTAAGACAACGGAAGCAGCTACATCATCCAAGGCACAATCCATTTATTTCATGCTGGAGAAAACAAGTGAGGCCAGCTAAGCTAGGCAGCTGCCACAGCTTTGAAGTTATAGGAAATAGGCCTTTTTCACTGTTTAACTCCTCAGTGGAAAGCAAAGTATCTCTTGAGGAGGCCCCAGATATTGTTAGTGCACCAGTGTTGCACTGGGCCGAGCAAGCTCATTTCTCCTCTGAGGTGCAAGGTGTATAACTCCTGAGGTTGTTAAAAACATGCATTTTCTGGAGACATGCACCGCCTCATTTCTCTCCTAAGGTAATTTCTGAATTCTTTCCTCTTTAACATTGATGTTGATTGCATTCTTTGCTCAAAATAAACCTAAAAGAACATTTGTATTTGACTGAGTGGATGTTCTGCTATATTGAAATTTGCAGAGGTAAACCCTGCAGATGGGAAGGTTCCCCTAAGAAGATTCCAGAATATTACAGTTATTTCCATTTGACTCAAAATATAAACATGTTTTGTGGCCTAAGGGTGTTGTCAAACAGTGTTTTAAAATATGCTGGCAATTTTAAGAATTTTAAAAGTAGACCTACTTGGGATCCAGAATGGTGCTATACCTACGCTCCCCTGTGGCTATATGGGAATAAGCCTTGTTGCACTAGGTCACTGGGAGCGCTGGTGGGGTTTCAAAGATAAAAAAATAGTCATCATTAACTGTTTCACTCATGCCCACTGTCCTACCTTACTCTGCTTACTTACCTTCCCCTGCAAGCATAAGAACTACTTTCGTCTGCACAGGACCCTGCAACTCCACCTCTCTGGGTGGAGTAATACCTAGAGTGATAACTAAACCCTAGCAATTTGGCCTGTGGGACCAAATTTCCATCCCACAGGCACTAACTTAGCTATTTTGTTATGTTTTGACACTGAGCACCTTGCCTAAATAAACATGGAAACTTTCTGGGCATGACTTCCATTAACTCAATCCATATGATGATTAGCTGTATTGTTCCTAATTAGATCCATTTTATTCAAACACATTTCTAGTGAGTGTAGTTTCTCAGCAATCTATCATTAGATTCAGCATCTTAGCTCTAAGTGACTCAGGGCTCTCCTTCTGTAAACCACCCAGCTCCAAATTTACCTAACACCCCTAAATTCAATCATAGTCATAGAGCTGTTTGTCTTTGCAACTAGTTAGCACAGAGATTTCCTGGCTAAATAAAACCAAGGCCTTAGTTTGATGGCTGCTAGGGTCAATTAGTTTCCCTCTGGTTCACAGCTCTAGATATCCCTCTGTCTTACCCAGTCAACTTCCTTAGTCATCTCTGCAATTGGTGGCAAAGAAAGCTGGATCTAATAGTAGGGTTGACATTGTTTAGATCTCTTTGCTTTATGCCCATAGCTCCAGCCAAATTATCATTCTCCATGGAAAATACTAATTAGAATAATGAGGTTAAGTGAGCAGAAATGTTTAGAAAGATGTCTTCTGTCTTTCAGATTATCTTTCCTTTTCTCTAAACCCTTGCCTCCATTTGTCTGTTATCAGAATAGAATGCTCTCCATCCACCCACCAAACTCTGTATGACACTAGACAATCATACTTAGACAATCATAAAGGGGCCCATAAAAATAGAATACTGAAGAAAGTGAGTCCCAGAACAGAAAAGGAACAACCACAAGTTCACCCAGTTTTATAAGTCCCTCAAGATTTTCTTAGACTGTAAATCCTCAGCTGTGAGTAAGTTGAACATTTGATACCTCCTCTGAACTTTATCTTATAGGCAAAGAAAAACTTTTGAACATAACTATAGTCATTACATAATCAAGAGTAGGAAGCTAAACATGGTCATAGTGAGTAGTTTGGCTACTGTTCAGTAGCCCAAGAAAATGCCACCAATAACCTCGCCATAGTTATTGTGGCAATGTTCGGAAGGGGAAATATACACAAAGGATGGCTATATCTGACTTCATATTTGCTTGGGACAATGGATGAATCAAATATAATACTCACCTATGAAAATTTCTAGGAAATTTGATGAAAATAGGGAAGTCAGAATGATAAATAGCCCCATTGGTGGTAGAAGGTATCTGAGACAGTGGGAGAAATAAAACCAGGCCAGTCTAGTTACTCCAGCTTAACGCCAAAGGTGGTGATTAACTGATGAAAGATATGCCATCATTCAGAGAATCCCGACCACGTTCCTAGTCATGTACAGTTGATTACCTGACATCTGTCCTGCTGGACATGAAATGTCAGGTAGTTACATAACAATGTGATCTAGAGCCCTCCTTGTCATGGAGAAATGTATTGAAAAATGCATGATTCCATCTTTCCTGGGAAATTGCACTTATCAAAAATTTCAGCTACTGCTGATGAGAGAGAGGAATGTGAACTTGAAAGTCACACCTGTGTGTAAATCTTGAAAGTCACACCTGTGTGTAAATCCTCCAAATTTGACTAGCTATGTCTTCTTTTTATAAATATGGATCCCTCTGAGACTCAGTTTCCTCATTTGCTAACTGGGGATAACAACCTATGCTTAGGGCTGTTGGAAAATAAATGTGATCATTTTTATAAATGCTCAGTACAATGTCCGGTCAAAGCAGGCATTCAATAATTATTGGTTTATGGTCCAATCCTCAACTTTACAGAGGACAGAAAGTAGATTAATTTAAAATCTGAAAGATGAGAGTGAAAATTTACACATGACAACATCAAAAAA
Organism: Uropsilus gracilis; assembly: GCA_004024945.1. Taxonomy (NCBI): domain Eukaryota; kingdom Metazoa; phylum Chordata; class Mammalia; order Eulipotyphla; family Talpidae; genus Uropsilus; species Uropsilus gracilis. Next base: position 46,862 of record PVHY01007948.1, read on the forward strand.
TCACTCATCTTAACAACGATATAAAGGTGGCATTCAAACATAACCCCCGAGAAATAGTGGCCATCCTCCGTCACCTAAGATTGTCAGGTTAATAGAGGATGGGTACGAGAGCTAAGAATCTTCACTTGCCAACCTCTCATCCAGGGGATTTGTTTGGCAAAATACCTTTGGATTATTAATCAATGAGAAATTTATGGATTAAGAGTAATGTTGAAAGGCAGCCAAAGAACTGTGTGATTACCCAAAAATGAGCTAAACCATGGGCTTGGGTTCCTGTGTGGATTACTAAGGGCTCCAGTACTAAATGGGAGTCCCCAAACTCCATGTGTAGAGGAAGATGTGCTCTAATACACAAGCTCACTTATGGACTCTTTGGCTTCTGTATGCAAAGATATTGAAGGAAAGAGAAGCACAGTCCTTAAGGAATTCACAAGAGTGTTGTAGGCAAAGCTACAAGGGGTAGCCATCCTGATTTCATTTAATTTTAATTTTCACTCAATACCAAAATGAATTTTCACCCAGAAAGCATAATAGAAATGTCATTTTACATTAATACTGAAATAAAACAACTAATATCAGAGTTAGGTTTGCTGGTGTTGTTATGCGTTTCTTTCTTTAGTATGGAGAGAGGGGTCAACATAACCATTTTTATTTGCCAAATTTTATTGATCATATATGAGTGTGATGTGAAAAAGAACTTTTTTTGTCCTCAGGGAAGATGTGCGTTGGTCCTTGTCCTTAGGACTACACCTTGGATCCCTCTGTGTTCTCTAGGCAAAAGCTTACCTTTAACATCATCTTTGACAGCCTTTCAGTAGCACCAGGGTTGAGAAGTCTCAACACTCCAGAGGGCAGAGAAAGCCATAGTCCTCTGCAATCAGATCCAGATTCTTTTCATCTTTGACATATTTGCACTCACTTTCAACCCCCTTTCTTTTTTACTGGTAGCCACTCTCCATCCCTCATCCATAAAACTCAGAAAGAAAAAAAAAACTCAGAAAAGTTTAGAAGTTTGTCTGGCCTTGTTTCCTCAAAATCAAGAATGCTGACAAGTCATTTTCCTGATGAGACACTCTTTTAGTTAATGAAATTCAAACACCTGTTTTCTGAGCTCAAGTCTCACCTGGGTCAGTTTGCTTTATAGCTCCGTGGGCACGGGCCACAAAGCAAACTGTGTATGAAGGGAAGCCCAAGATGTGGACACTCAATGCAAAAGATGCTCCCTTCTGGGAGGCTTGTCAAAAGTCCACCCCTTGCTGGAAGAGGCAAGGCAGGACTCTTTGTGTTCACTAGGTTTAGATGGGAGAGGAAGCTAAAGCAGTGCTGATGGGTACTGCATCTCCCTCCAATCTGTAAGGGCAAACTCCTTTTCAGCCCCATGATAAAGCCTTTCCCCTCCAGCATCTCTCATCCAAAGCTGGCAAGTGCTCTCTCCCCACAGCTGTTTCTAAAGTGCCTGTTAACACCTAAACCCTCACCACATGTTTAGCGAGGCAACTCAGTCACGTGATCGGTGTTGGAAATTTCAAGGGAGTAAAAGCCAAGCGAGGAAATGTTATATAAGAACCCCTATTAATGGGCATGATCAATCATCACATGACAACTATTAAGTGCACAGCAGTCCACAGAGCAAATTTGAAATGACTTGTAGACTTAGTGAGTTTGCACTGCCAGCTGTCTATCCCAGGATGTGATTTAGCTGCCACACTGAGACACAGAGGGTTGGTGCACAAGCACTGTATTAGCCCCTTTAGTGCAAACTCCAGTTGTTCTTGGTTTGTTTTTTTTGTGTTTGTGTCAGCCCTTGTGTGGTAAGAATTAGAAGGCTTGTCTAGCCCACTCTTAGCAGGCACTGAGCAAATCTACCACAGCTGGTCTTCTAAATTTCCTCTCAACTGACAATACAAATCATGTTTACATGGGTGCAACAATACTGATATACTTATTTGGTCATATATCCTGAGTTTCCAGTGAAGAGAATGGAGCCATATAATTCCCTAGTAGGAAGACAAAGTTCATATCAAGGAACAGAATGAAAGGGGAAATGGAAATGGTAGGGTTACATGAACTGCATGCTTCAGGGCCAACTTGAAACCAGATTTGGTAGTAGAGTCATTGGGATTTTTTAAATTTAAATAATTTATTTATATATATATTTCACATCATTGTGATCCCTGGCCACTCCAGCTGGTCCCCTCCCCCAGTTGTGTACTCTTGTTTGGTTGTCCATATATTAGTGAAACCATTTGGTTTCTATCTTTTTTTCTTCTGACTTGTTTCTGCCAATATGATTTCTTCTAGGGACATCCATGTTACAAAAAAACATCAAATTTGTCATTTTTAATTGATGTGTAATATTCCATTGTGTATATATACCACATCCTTTTCACCCAGTCCTCTGTCTTGGGGCATTTGGGTTGTTTCCTTGTCCTTGCAATTATAAATAGTGCTGCAAGAAACATCTGAGCACATTGAGGTCTCCTTTGGGTAGATTCCCAGAAGAGCGATTGCTGGGTCAAATGGTAGTTCCATTTTCATTAGTTTGAGGGTCCTCCACAAGAAGAAGTAGAGAACTTAAACAAACCAATCACAAGCAGCAAAATTGAAGCAGTCATCAAAACTCTACCTAAAAACAAAAGCCCAGGACCAGATGGTTTCACAAACGAATTTTACCAGACATTCAAAGAGGAAATAATGCCTGCACTACTAAAGCTTTTTCAAAAAATTGAAAAAGAAGGAAAACTGCCAAACACATCACTCTCATACCAAAACCAAATAAAGACAGCACAAAGAAAGAAAGCTATAGACCAATTTCCCTAATGAACAAGGACACAAGAAAACTATAGACTAATTTCCCTAATGAAAACGGACACAAAAATTTTAAATAAAATCCTGGCAAATCGAATCCAACATTGTATAAAAAGCATTATTCACCGTGACCAAGAGGGATTTATCCCAGGGGCACAGGGATGGTTCAACATTCAAAAAGCAATTAATATAATCCACCACATCAACAATGAGAAAATCAAAAACCATATGGTCATATCAATAAATGCAGAGAAAGCATTTGATAAAGTTCAACACCCATTTATGATAAAAGCTCTTGAAAATTTGGGGATAAAAGGAACATATCTCAACATGATAAAAGCCATCTATGACAAACCTACAGCAAACATCATCGTAAATGGGGAAAAACTAAAATCATTCAGTTAAGATCAGGAACCAAGCAAGGATGCCCAATCTCTGCAGTACTTTTTAACATTGTACTGAAAGTTCTAGCCAGGGCAATAAGACAAGAGTAAAGACATAAAAGGAGTACAAATGAGAAAGAACTGAAGCTCTCATTATGTGCAGATGATATGATTCTTTATGTAGAGAATCCAAAAATATTCCACAAAAAAACTTCTTGAAACAATAAACCATTTCAGTAAAGTAGCCGGTTACAAAATCAATGCACAGAAGACAGAAGCTTTCCTACACACAAATAAATAGTCAAGCAAAAGAAGAAATTTTAAAAACCATCCCATTTACCATCGCACCGAAAAAAAATAAAATACCTGGGGATAAATATAACAAAATACGTGAAAGATCTATACAAAGAGGACTTCAAAAGTCTGCTAAAAGTGATAGAAGACATAAGGAAATGGAAAGTCATTGGGATACTTAAATACAAGAATTCCCTCAAGTTGCTGGCTTGCTTTTAATTTCTCCATTAAAATTTGTCCCTTCACTTTAAGGCTTTGATTCTAATTTAAAACATAGATGCTTCAGGGAGGGGGTTCACAGTTGAAGCTTTGTAGTCATGGGAATCTAGTATGAATGAAGAATTCTATTTGCAGTGAGGAAAGATTTGTGCTGGCAAGAAAAGGGCACAGAACTAGGGGGCTGAGAATACCTGCTCTGAACTGAATCCAGAGATTAGCTAAGGTCCCATCCTAATAATGCAGCTACAAGTAAGAGAAGATTTACAGAGGGTCACCTCTTAATTAAAGGGAAACTTAAACAAACACAATTATCAGGAATAAAGACCTCAGGGAAATTTTAATTTGCCAAGGGTAAATTGGGCTGGGTGCGGCTGAATATTTGTTTTAATTCTGTTCCATAAAATCCACAGACTGACATCCATGTGCAAACACAGAGGGTTCTTGAACTTCCCATCTCAAGCTCTACATACACAGAAGAATTTTTGCATTAGCGTCTCAACTTTAGACACTTATTCTATTGCTTTTAATAGTTACATTTGGTTACTGTATTTAAAATGGATTTATATCAATTGAAATCAAAACAAAGCCACAAAATGTAGATTCAAATAGGCTATGGGCATTATTCCATGACTTCTTTTTAAAGAAAAATATACTAGGTATATGAATAATCATACCCTCAAGTGCCAGATTTGAGTTCAGATTTTTATCAAGTTTCTTGGGTATGGCAAAATAGCATAAGAAATAATCAAATGGGTCTCATCATCTCTCTCCTCTGCCTCTCTTATTCTGTCTCAGAGGTCAACTTCACCCTTCATTGAAACTTCCCCCTTTCAATACTTTGCCAGAATATAAACGAGAAATCAGTCTGAAATTCCATAGGGACCAAAATAGTAAGAAATAGAAGTTTGGGTTTAAGACCTGGGTAAGCACTGGAATGAGAGGAAAAGTTTCTATTTCCCTGTCTCCATGTCACATGATTTTTTGATGAACAAGAAGATTAATGTGATAAAATGCTAAAATTCTGCTCATCGAAATGTATCACACATTAAATATCAAACTGAAATAAAATATATGTGACATATTATATATACTTAATGTCATTAATATATACAGGCTCTTTTGAATCAATAAGAAAACATTAATATCACCATGAGAATGTGGACAAATGAAATAAGCAATGGATTCTCAAAAGAAAGAATGAATATAGACACAAAAGTGTAAATGAGTCGTTAACTTTACTAATAATGTAAAATACCTAAATTTAATTACTGAAAGAAATGATAACAAAAAAGAAAATCTTTTTGTAATTCTATCAGATGAGCAAGTACTTCAGGCTTGCAAGGGACTAGAGAGAAGTACTCTCATGTGCTTCTGATGGAAACACAGTGGTATAACCTTTGGGGAAGGCAATTTGGCAATATTATCAAAAACCTTAAAAATGTGCATAAATGTTCAGCCCAGCATTTCTACTTTAGACATTGAAGGCTATGGAAATGACTAGAGATGCTATGAGTGTTGTCATCACAGCATTGTTCAAAACAGGAAGAGATTAGAAACAAATGAAATAATTATGTTGGGAAATGGTTATATAAATGACAGCATCGCTAACAAGTGGAATATTATGTAGCCATCAAAATCATGCTTGAAAACATTTCATAACAGGAAATATTCAAGATAGACTGTCAGATTTTTTAAAAACAGGACACAAATCAGACAAGCCATTTTACTAACATTAAAAGCCTGCATTATCTTTATGTTAAATAGAAAGAAATGTAGCAAATGTTAACAGTGTTTATCCCTCAGGAATAGTCACCCATGCTTTTATTCTATTTTTTATACTTTTCATGTCCTCTCAGATGTCCAAAATGAAGGCATATTAATGTTGTACTTACAAAGAAACACATCTATACTACCTCAGAAGAAGACAGATGTGAAGTGCTTTGAGTACACAAGGTCTGCTTCCCACATGTTCAGTAGGTCCAGCTTGCTCATTTACCACAGCAAGAAGGGATTTGTAACCTTGACCTGAGCCTTTCCCTTTTAATGCTGTGTCTTTGTTTGCATACTTCTAGATGGCGTATAGGCCTTCTTGAAGCAGACTTTTGTCAGCCAAAACCTTTCTGCCAGTCATGAAGGACACCAATGGAAAGAGACCTCATTTCTATTATGTAGCCATTAAAATATGTCCATGTTTCTCAACCCTGGTATACAAGAGAATCACCCATGGTGTTTAAAATAAAACAAAGCAGAGTCCAGGAATGACTTCCAGTGATTCTAATTTAAATGATCCAGAATGGGGCTTGGATATCCATGTTTCAAAGCTTCTAAGGTAATTATAATGTGCAACCAGAGTTGAGAAGCACAGAAGTAGAGATGCAGAAAATAAGATGAATGCTTTCTTTCAGCTGAAATCAATTTAGCAACACAGGCAAGATAGACCCTTTGGAAACCTATTCTATCTCAGTCCCCACACTCTGTGGGCTCATAGATTCCCACAAGCTACCAATTGTTCGTTGGTTAAACACCATTGCCCAAAGTTCGTAAACACACCTCACCAGCTTTCACCTCACCAGCTTTCACATTTATCGTCCAAATGAGCCCATGAGATGGATAGACCCCAAAATGATGTTCACTGCCCCCTTTACCTTTCCATCCGAACCTGCCTGTGTTGAGGTCTCTATGAATATACAGCTGCATTAAATGGAGAGCTAACACATCAGGTCATTACCCATTCTTATGTGTCACCTGGAGAGTGAAGAGCAGAATGTGACAGACTGGGACACAGGGAAACTTGGATGTGCAGAAGGAGGGAAGAAAAAGCTGCAAGTGGTAGTGATAGGTCCAGGTAGGGTCCTGGGTAGGCAGGGAACATCACAATCTTGTTAGGCATCAAAAAGAAATGATGAAAGAGCACACACAGAGACCATCTCTGTCCACTTCACACCAGGATGCCAAGAAGCATCCTGAACCAGGAACCTGTTAAGTAGGCTGCATGGCAAACCACCCATGAAAGAGCCCTAATTGGAAGGGAAGAGACCTGTATCCAGGGCCAAAGTTAGAGTGAAGTGACATTTCCACAACCCTAAGAAAGTGTCTTCTTGGGGGGAGGTGGTTGGACGGGGGAGGATCACAGGTAGATGTTGGTCAAAGGATACAAGGTTTCAGTTATGCAAGTTGAATACATTCTAAAGTATAGCATGGAGACTACAGCTAATAATACTGTAGATAGTACATCTAACGCTCACACACAAAAAATGAAATGGTAACTAGGTGAGATGATTAGTTGTATGATTTGGACTACTTGCTTCTCTAACCACCACCACCACCCCAAACCAGAAGCATTCCACTTTTATCTGTCTCATATAAATGGGTTTCCACCATTTCATTTGAAATGAGTTCCATAGCTTTAAAAGGTGCAGTCTACTTCTCGGAGTCATTTGTAAGACTTCTTTTCACCTGCAATTGCTGTGATTCTATGAAAAGCACAGGCCACAGGAATCTCATGGGCCAGGTTGAGCCTCTTTTTCAACCTGAAAATACTGACAAGGCAGTTTCCACCACAAGGCAGTGTGATAAATCTCAAATTACCCTTTGGGAAGCCAAACTTGCCTCTAGAACATTTCCAGAGGGTCAGCAACCACTTTGTGGGCTTTCTGGGAAAATCCTCTGAGATTCCCAGCCAGGCACAGAATGATGTAAACATCACCACTGGTGTGACGCCCATCTGTCAATATGAGAGCTCTCTATCAGTTGGGAGGTTGCCAGAAGCCATGCCAGAGGGGGAGCTGGGGTGGGTCTCAGAGAACTGGTACAGATTCTTGAGCAGCAAGAGGAGATGGATGCTGTTGGGAAGAGGCAAAGCAGAAAACTACTTGTAGGAGGAAAAGAAGGAAGAGGATTTGGACAGGCAATGGTGCAGTCATAACAAGGTCTCAGCCTACCTCTTCAAGAAGCTCTCAAGTTGGGTGATCCATTAAAGTTATCTCATTTGGGGTGAGAGATTGTGCCTTTATACCCTATTGCAAACAGTCACTGGATGCAGGCTGCCCTGGGAAGGGAGCATAATCTGAACATAGACAGCCCATTTGAGCCAATGACTTTCCCAGATGCTAACAAAATCTGTCTTTCAACATCCAGGGAAGATCTGAGAGGCATAACACAGCAGACCTTTATCAGCCTTTACCAAGATGGCATCCTTGTCTGGCAAGAGTAGCCCAATAACTAGATCAGTAGAGTGGATTGGGTATAGCCATGGCCGGTTCTTCATCCACAATTGTCTTGCCACACTTCTATCACCATGCTCTAATGTCGTCTTCCTCAAATGCAAATGACAAACCTTGTGCTGTTGCCTGTGGGCTAACTCCCTTTTTTAAAATGAAGAATCTAACAGGATTAGATAAATAATTGATTAATTAATTGATTAATTAAAATAAGGATGACATTTTAAAGGACAGCAACAGTGGTCTGGAATCAGGATGAGAGAATTTGCTGTTCAAATAAAAGTAGTTTTCGATATTGCAAAGATGGGCATGTTAAAGCTCCCACAGAGTGGAGGACAATTCTGAAGCTGCTAAAACAGCAGGCTTATTTTTACAAAGCCAAGGCTTCGTTACACACCTCACCTCCTACAAGCACCAACGCCTGCTTATGCTCTGCCTCCACAGTCAAATTCTTCTTTTTTTCCTCCCTCAAACTCGTATTTACTCTCTTTGGTGAGCTGCAACATGGAACCATCAAACTAGAATAAATTAGGTATGAAGAGAGAGAAAAGATTGGGGGGGGTTGCTCAGTGACATGTACTGAACTGAGGTGATGGCACCCCCAGGGCTCTCAAGCACACAGCCACGTGCTCAAGTAGACAGAGAGAAATGCTGCATGGTGAGAGACACTGCAAATGTTAAGTCATGCTTGTGAGTTGTTCAGAAATGTGATCAAGGCTTACAACCCAGGAGGTCCCAGACCCAAACTCATTAAAAAAGCAGCGTGCCTTTCCTATTTAATTTTTGAATAGGTAATATATTCACATGGCTCAAGGAACAAAAGTATAAAAAGATCTATAAAATCAGAGGCCTCTCATTTGTGGCAGCAGGCAGAGCAGCTCTCATCTGTCATCCATGTCTTCCAGAAGTTTATGCTCCCAGAGGCCAGCAAGACTTGTATTCTTAAATCTTTATTGTTTGGGGACTTACAGAAGAGAACTTAAATCTTTCTTGTGAAAGAGTCAAACAGTGCATAAATGAATGACAGTGCAACTTCTTAATAATCCTACACCTTGGTGATAACTAGTAATAATTCCTTCCATTTATTTCTATACATATTACACACATGAACTTTTTGCAAACCAAAGAATTGTACTAATAATACTTTTTAATGTAATAATGTTATAGAAAATTTTCCTTTTAGTATATAGAGGTTGAACTGGTTTTTCAACAGCAGCCTAGTATTCCATGGGTATAGGTCCTATCATTTATCAGGTTTTGCATTAAATTTTTAAATATCTGTCATACAAGAATTCAAATTGGTTTTTTCATTGCTTATAATTCATTTACTTTGAATCTAAATACACTCATCTCCAAAGAAATAAATGAGAAGTCAATAAGGGAAGCTTTTCAGGAGAAGAGTCATCCCTATTGTTTATAGGTAGCAGGGGGCTCAACAGCAGAAAGAGACAGGTGCAATTGCCTTTAGTAGGTAACAATGAGAGTATTGAATAAGTGAATCCACCCTCCAGATGAGAGTGAACCTAAAAGTCAGGGTGAAGTAAGGGCTGGAATGGGGTGAAGAATTAGAAAGGAAGGTAAAAGCAGGTTTTAACACAATGAATCCTGATACATGGGTGGTGAGTTTTTACAGAGCAAAAGTTTTACAGAGGCAACTGCCAGGTTTAGTTGACTCCAATAGATATAAATTAACAGAATAACTTGGATATCTTACAATATTAACGACCCTAGGCTGCTAAAATAACAACTCACATCAAAGTAAGCAATCAGTCGTCCAATTGCCATTGATCAGACCACAATAGAATTGTCAGTATCAATAAAATATTGACAAATCCCCACAGGAAAGAAACTGAATAGCAAGGGGATCTACCACCATATTCTAAAAGTAATTGTTGAAAGATTGGCATAGCTTTAGCTCGAAGAAAGATAAGGTGAGATATGTTGCCTTAAAAATGTGAAGTATCATCCCGTGGAACAATGACTAAACTTAGCTTTTTGATTCCCAAAAGGTAGATTAAATGAAAAGGCTGAGATTACTAGAGTGTAGGTATGGATTCAACACACATAAAAATTGTATTTTGTTAAGAAGTCTTTTAAAAAGTTTAGTGTAACTGTATCAAAGACTTCCTGTGTAATCTTATCATCATTATGGTTCAGCCAATACTTTCTTCATAAATAGTACAGAGGTAAAATCGAACCTCATCCTTGCTGAATTTTCATAACTTCTTAATTATTGGGACTCAAAATAATGAGGTCTTATTATTGTATACTGCCTAAGAAAGATTTTTTAAATCCTTTAATCTCTTTCTTCCTATGTTTATTTCTTAATCCCAAGACTTGGCCCACCATGTGCCCTCAACTCCCACTGAAGCAGAGAAAGCACATCGAAAACCCACACAAAAATGTAAATCTGAGAAATAAATATGTGCGGTTGGTTGAAAAAGAGTAAGAATTAACATTTAAAGCAATGGTAATTTACTCTGATCTGTAATTTTGAGCTCCTGTGCTGAAATTGCTCATTTGGAAATTACCAAGTGCTTGGGTCTCATTTGTGATCTTCTTCCTGCATACACCCAGCACACAAAGGAGTCATAATGACCGTCTGAGTCACCGCTGCCATCTCCCTGAAGCGTGCTCTCCAAATGTCAATACCATTTTCTATGGCGCAGTGAAGAAGACTCCCAACCATAGCCTGCTTTGCAGGACAGGGAGTGGCCGAGACAGCAGAGGACCTGGAATGTGCTTCAAAGGGCAACATGAACTCCCTCCATTCTCCAGTCGAGTGGCCAACTTCTTATGCCTCAGATCATTTTGACTTCAAATCTCATCCCCATCACCCACTCCCATTAGTTATTATCTAAATATAAATGGGAAAGAATTTATATTTGGGAAAAGGGAGCTATTTTTGATCATAGCCCAGTAAAATGATGTCTCTTGTTGATGAAATTCTACTCAGATTCTGGGTCCATACCAGAGGCAAAAATATTAGACATGATAGAATACTAGGAATTGGAATACTCTGAAAGATCAGTATGTAGAAAGCTTCTGTGCTGCTCTGTGGTTCACATGCTCAGATACATTGCTCTTCTTGACTTCTGACACGCAACACCAAAAAAACGTCGCCTAAAATGCATGTAGAGGATCTTTTCTTGCTCTCTCCCATTTAGCATGAACCTAGGGTGGTAGTAGTTAATGGTGGTGTGAATCAATGAGCTATAAAGGAACCAAGAATCCCTATAAATTTAATTGAGAAAGCGAATGAACTCAGAAAGATTTACTGTAATTATTTTTTTCATAATGCAATGATGAAAGAATCAAGGGGTACCTCAAATTTCCCCAAACTTATACACTTTAAATGAGTTGTGCCATGCACCACAAAAGACGGAGCATATTCTTAGTATGAAATACCTTTAGTAGAAAAGAACTTTTATAAAATTAGAGTACATGGAAAGAAAAGAAAGGGTAATAGTCTCCAATTAAGCACCCAAATTTACCCACCCCCCTCATGGCACATGCCCAGCCAAACAGAGTTGGCCCAAAACTAAGCCACCAAGGCCAAAAGTTGTCCACAAGTCTAAAGCACCATCTGATAGGGATCGATAGGAAAAAGGGGCAGAAGAGGAGACGTAAGTCTGGAAGGAAAGGGGCAAAATCAAAGCACAAGTCAAGTTAAAGTTGCCATTGTCAGCCTCCCCACATGTGTCTTACCCATGTATTTCTTCCACATCCCCCAAATCCCTGATGCGAGGCCAAGGCCATGAAGCAAGTGTCTCTGTTCCCCATGCTTTCTCCAAGTTTTTGCTAAGCCTTTTCTAGTTTGCTCTGTTGTTCAGCTCTACCCTTCCTTACGTAGGCAAGAACTGGAAACTCTCCTCTGTGCTATGCACATATCTGTCTGCTAACAACTCCTCTTTTTAACAATATCTTTGGTAAAGATCATCTTTGTCAGGTTTTCTTGGAGTTTTTACTTGAAGAACATAGTTGACCTTGTTGGATAGTCATATCGATCAGCAATATTATAGTGAAATTCTACCTCTATTAAAATTGTGTTAGTTCGGAAGAATGTTTACATGGAAGGTGAAAGAAATAAGCTTCAATTGTGATAGGCAAGATTGTTGCCAGAAATAAGAAGTTCTTGACATCTACTGCATGGATTTTTATAATGCTCAACACAAACAATTAGGTACTGTAATTCAGCTGGGGTTGCTCATGTACATGCTTGATAAATCCCTGACCTGATGGCCCCAAGTCATAGAATATTCTTTGCTATAAAGTAAGAAAGATGTTTGGATGGTTAAGTTTGACAGTATCAGTAAGTCCGCTCTCCACAATGGGTAAGATTTAAAGGGACCCAATAGACTAAATAAAAACTGAGTAGAACCTTTAATACCTACAAAAAGATTTTTAAAAGCGGAAAAAGATCATCCTAGCTGTTTTTCTCTCTTTCAGGATTTTCCATCCTCCAAGCGATAATGGAAGCAGCAGTGCAAAACAACTGGCAAGTGACAGCAAGGTCTGTGGGCAACATAAAGGATGTGCAAGAATTCAGGCGCATCATTGAAGAAATGGACAGGAGGCAGGAAAAGCGATACCTGATTGACTGTGAGGTTGAAAGAATTAACACAATTTTGGAACAGGTATTTTTGAGATTTATTTCCTCATCAGGTAACCTGTTAAATCATCAAACTGAGGCTGTTTCTGTATTTGCTAATAAATTAAGTAGCCAACAGCCTGAACATGCCAGTAGTTTTTAATAGTACTGCTAATCCTTTTCTCCTCCCCAGTCACTGGAAAAAAGAAAGAAAATCTAGCTGTTGAAAATTGCAAACCATGATTAATCTGGAAGTCTCTGCAATTTATTGCTATCAATCAGATAAATGCATGCTTCCTTACCTGTTTCCTAGATAGTTGAGTGTTTCAAAGTAATCCCTTCCTTTCCCATACCTTCCTTCCAGCAGGGAGCAGATAAAGGATTAGGTAGGGCAGAAAGGTATGGTTTTGTTTCAGGAGCTTTGTTGCAGTGTGTCACTAAGAATTTGTGGATATCCTGCAGAATATTCCTTGCAAGGAGGGGATAGAGAGTTTGTCTATGTAATAGAAGACTGTTTTTTAAGTAAGATGGCATTTGAGAAAAAGTTCATGTATTTTTAACATGTAAAAAAGTAAGAAAGAATTAGACTGGGGGAAAATACAATTCACTGGGCCAAAATGTATTCATCATTAAACATGGATATTTACATTTAAGACCAAAAAATATTAGAAGAAATGTTTCACCCTAAAACAGATGGTTATTCAGTTCAGAATAGAGTCAAATTGAAATGTGGTGCAAGTTTATTATTTTCCTTAGACATCTCAATTTGCCAGTTAATAACGAAGTGCTTATGCTGCCATAAACAAAACTGGAAGGGGAAACATTTCCATTCTAATTTGATCCCAGTGTACCTGAGGGCTGAAACAGCTTCAGAGATTGGAATTATAGTGAGCAGGCATTGCCTGAGAGAACCATTGTATAGCAAATTAAATATTAACAATTTGTCAGCTGTGCCCCCATAGGAGAATATCAAGAAGGAAAAAAGAGCTAGGAAAAAGGAGGGAAGGGGGAGAGAAAGGGGGGATGGTAGGGAGGAAGTGAAGGAGGGAGAGAAGGAAAGTGCTGACTCTGCATAGTAGATAAAAAGCTGTCCCCTCCTTAAGAAAAACATCACCTCTAGTGAATCACACCTCACAGAAAATCCAGAGCACTAGCCTGACTAAGTCAAATTTCCCAGCTAACATTCTCTTGAGCTACCACCCCTCCCTTTCAAAAAAAAAAAAAAAAACGACTTTGATTTTCTTAGATCTTGAAAGTGAAGAATCAGGTCAGTGATGTTGGTATATGTACTACATGCCCTCTAAAATTTTATACCAAAATAGCCTTTTAGTGGGTGACCTACTTAATCGCCTAAAGCAGAGGCACATCCTCCTTGCTATACTTTGTTTTCCTTCCTTTGTATTAGTGACTTTGTTTTCTTGAATATCTTACATTCTGGTAAGTCTTTTGAGTCTTATAGGAGTCTACTGGGTTTTGTAGGTGTCTTTTACTGGAGCCTTGGACTTTTCAGCGTGAGAAAATAGAAAAAGTAGGGAGAAAACTCTCAATTCCACATAGCTGTGGGATCTTAGGCACATGAAATAGCTATGGTTCAGCTTTCTCATCTACATAATGGTGAAAATAAAATTTACACTGTCTCATATGGTTGCTGTAATTGCTTTGAAAGGCATAAAATACTATAAAAATAATCACTACTACTAAACACTGTCAGGAAAGCTAAACATTCAAAAACCTTGCTTTCTCTTTTCATTGTTGACTTTCTATCTTCCTTTTTCTATATACATCTTCATGGTATCACTCAAAATATTTTTATACAATTTTTCAGGGTACGTTGTTCAAAGAAATTTCTAGCAGCATCTCCGTAAGGTTAAGGAGTTCATTTCACATATTCTTTTTCCCTCTTTCAAAGAGTTGTCCAAAAAATATCGTTGTGATTGTGCTGTCTGCTATTTAAGGATTTTGCACTAGGTCTTAAGTACTGTGAGGCCAGGACCATGTTTGCCCTATTCACCATTATATCTCCACTGTACTCCAACAGAGTACCTCCTACACAGTGGTGGGAGGAGGGAAGAAGGGAAAGAGGGAGGAAGGGAGAGAAGCTGAATAAACACATTCCAGCAAGTTCCAACACTATCTTGTTATGCTTTCATCAGGAGGCAAAAAAGTGCCTGCAATTGATATGATTTTTAAAGTAAATATTTTCTCAAAAGTTTAACATGCAGTTTCTCTGCCCAAGTCTACTCTGATGATATAATAACTTTTCCAGAATCTGTTGCTTTATATGAAAATGTTTCCCAGTAAACAAAACTTTTAAATAAAGGGACAAATTTAATATATCTAGTAAGAACATTTTTTTAAGTTCATTGAATACTAAGATACAAAGATATTACGTTCCTCATTGGTTGCAAGTCATTCTTTTGACAAATCTGTCCTATTTCACCATACAGATACCAGATGGAATGGGAGTATTTAATCAGTATTGAGTTCTCCCAAAACATGCCCCCTCCTCTAAAGGCAGTTTCAATTTTGTTGAAGTTTATTTTCATGGAAGGCAACTACTGTAGTTTCCCACAAAACGACATTTCATGCCACTATTTGAAGTAGAGGAGTCTGTTAAAACACTACACTATTTTTTTGAGATAAGAATTTGGCATAAAGTTCATATTATACTCTATATCGAAAGGGTGTCATGAAAAGATCTCAACATGGTAGAATTTTTCAAATATCAGCAGGTCTTCAATATAGTGTTACATAGCATCACCTCCCTGCTTTGTGCCATAGGTTCTAATTTTCTCTGTGAATGTTTAAACGCCAGTGGAGTAAATCAAAATTCTTCCAACATTTCTTTTCAATAAAATGTAAATCGTTGAAATCTTTTAATGCGTTAGCCTACATAACATCTCTCCTTAAAAGTAAATCTAAAAGGAAAGTATTCCAAATATATAGCTACAAGAATGAACATGGAAAAGGGCAGGCGTAAAAACCGATAATATGAGCCGGGCACGGTGGCGGATGCCTGTGAGCTTCAGCCTGTGAAGCAGCTGGGGCTAGGGATCGTGGTTCAAGTCCAGCTCGGGGCAACATAGTGAGACCTAGTCCCAAAAAAAATAGGCATGGTGGCACATGCCTGTAATCCCCGCTACCTAGGAAGCTGAGGCTGGGGGTTGTTTGAGTCCGTGGTACTCTGAGCAACGTGAGCCATTGGTTCCATGGGCAAAAAGAGTAAAGCCTAGTCTCAAAAAAAAAAAAAAAGGTAATACCAGGATGGGTTGTCAGGGCTCCTAGGGAGTATTTAGAAACTGTTGGTCCTGAATCTAAGAATGAAGAGTACTTTCTATAGGAAGATTTCGGTGTCCTGGGATGAATGAACCACAGACCTGACCTGAAACAGCATTCCTATTACTGCATTGTGTTGATGAGTTCGCCCCCACAGGTGGACAGCTGCCTTAATTCAATGATCAATCTAAACATTAACTTTTGAAAAGGTTGCCTCTCGTTGAGTTTTCTACCCATGACTGAATAGACCTTCCATTCCAGTAGCATATATCTATGGACCACTTTTGAAGGTCAAGCCCCATGAAAAGATGAATCTCTCAGCTGTTTAATGGTTTTTTTTTTTGGAGAGGCAATATAGCATAGGCCTTCAGAGCATGGCCTCTGGTGCCCGTCTGCATGAATTCTGCCACTTACTAACCAGATGACCTGGGCAACTTAACTCTCCGTGTCTGCATTTCCTGGTTGTAAAATGGGAATGATAACTCTAAAATTCACGAGTTCATATATGCAAAGCATTTAGAAAGATGCCTCACTCAGAGTGTTTGTATAGTGCTTTCATGCTGAACAAAGTGTTTTCACATAGATTATCTCATCTGAGCCTCACCGTGGAAGACAGGCAGGTGTTTATCTCAAATTTACAGAGGATAAATTGATACTTAGAGACATTTAGATGACTTATCCAAACATGGTTCTCTGTTCAATCCTACTATATGGCAAAACAAGGATAAATGTTCAGGCTTCTGACTCCTAGACCTCCTACCCCTCTACTGAACCACCCCTCTTAATTGCTAAGTCATTTTTTAAGATGTAGCCAAATCCTAGATTAGACCCATGCATCGGGTTACATCTTGAAACATTTTCAAAGAAATTGGAGAAGATCCAAAGAAGAGCAGTGCAAAAATGATTAAGGCATTAGGCAATAGGACCTAGGAGGGAAGGCTAAATGAGTTGCGGTTGTTTAACCTGGTGAAAGAGAGCCAAGAGGCAGTTTAATCACCATCCTCAAGTATAAAGAGTTATCATAAAGAGGGCACTGACCAACTGTTCTGCATGCCTAAGGACAATACTAGAGCAAATGAGCTTAACTAGCCTAGAGAGAGAGTCAGCGTTAGAAAGAACTCATTGCTAGGAGAAAGGAAATGGGAAGAATGTAAAATCTCACTTTTTGGAGTGGAGACTATGTGGTGAGGCCATTCTGATTTAGCAGAAAAAACAGTCTAGAGTAATTTTTGAGTGTTTTCAAGAACACATGTGTGTGAATATATACATGTATGTATATGTGCACATGTAACGGTGTATGTATACATGTGTGTATACACATATATACATATACCAAGTTAATCTTGTGTGTTGACAGGTAAATATCCCTTTAGAAGGCTTAGTTTGATGAACAGATTTCCTAATTCACCTGTATGTCCCTTTTCAGTCTTTAGCAATGTTTATTTTTTTTCCCTACATAATTCAAAGGTAAGTCTCAACATAGCCCCTGTTTGAATCACATGAAAATTCAGTGAGACAAAACATATCTATGTGCTACCCAGGGAAAATATAGAATGTACCGTTTTCTCTGGAAATATTCCAGGCTAAATCCCCTCAGCAGGAATGATATGAAAGAAGCGCTTCTTAAGAAAAGAATCCTAAGGCAGTTTCCTCAGGTCCTTTTCATTTATGGACCTTGACTCCACATCAAAGACAGAGATTTTAAGAAATAAAACATGCAAGTTAGTGAGTCAGTTTTCTAAAAATAACCATATAAACAAAATGAGCAATAGTAGGC
>PVHY01007949.1:0-64450 GCA_004024945.1 Uropsilus gracilis
AATGTGTCAGGGCAGGGGGCGTGTGTGTGTGTGTGTGTGTATGTGTGGTTACTGGGGGGGATTAGGGGGCGTGTGTGTGTGGGGGCTAATGGGGGGAATTAGGATTCACCAGCACATTAGAGACTTGTATGTCAAAAGCAATAAGAAATTGTGTTCTGTTTGGGAACAAAAGTCAGTTATAAAGATTGGGGATAGGGAAATTAATTTTAGAGAATACCTCCTACTCCCATTTTTAAAAAGAGTGATCTGGGTATTAAAGGCAATCTCGATTTTGTGAAAATGCAATCAGATGTCACGATTTTTTACGTACTTTAATGTGAGTTTACTACAGCCACATGGATAATTTTCAATTCAATGGTTGAATATAGATCTTTATTTTATCTTTTTTTTTGTGTTTGTCCTTAAAAAAAAAAAACAAACCCGTGTTTTCATTCTAACTACTAACTGGAAGGAGAAAGTTACCTTCCAAATGATATACTACATGCTAATGGTATATAGCAACTCGAAACGGGTTCCTTGTATTCTCCCGGTGCGAAGAAGCTTTTTCTCTTCAAGTTCCCATAAGGCAGCTTCACTCCTCCCACTAGCGGCCAATAGATGGCGCTGTGAGCTGGACATTGAATTTTAGGATGATTGGGTCCCACCTACACGTGCACGAGACTGCAGGGACAGGAGTCTATACTTAAGTGGGTGAAGGCTGTTGAAGACAGAGTAAACATGAGTTCTCGAGACTCCCGCCAAGCAGCAACTCTGCCCCTTCCAAATTCTATTCTCCCTGTGCCCAGAATCCCTCCTGATACTATCCAGGGACCACACACTTCCTGACTGTCTTCCTGACAGGGGTAACTATTCAGGGAACACGACCCAGACATTGAAAATCCCTCTACACCACACCACTCCTCAGTGGACTGTCCCTGCATCACCGAACTTTGCCCCTTTCACCTCACAGTGACCATCCCTGCATGGTCCTCACAGCTTACAAATGACTGTTCCCAGAAGCTTTGCAAATCTATTGATCTCTTCACATGCCCTGTCCTGTACCAAGGACACACAGTTTTCTCTTCTCCCCAGTTTACTTCATCACTGCTCCCCACACTTCATCAAGTCCTCAGCAATCTCCAGGCAGCCTTCCCTGTGCACCCAGGCACATCTGAGGCCCCACTCTGGCTTCCCAGCTGCAGCTCTTACACGGGTTAGTTTTCTAAATCCTCACTGGACTGGTTCTCAGAGAATATGAAAACCTCATCTACATGAATCCCCAGAAGGCCCCTCACAGATAGGGAACAACCAGCAACAGAGAGGATTCGCCTTTTATTGAGGTTCAAACATAAGGCTATTTCTTCCTCTCAAGTCCCTCACAGCTTCCCAATTATGCCAATATCTACAGCTGGTAATAAAATTTGCATGTGAAGATGCTCCTGGGTTAGGGTGACAGGCTGCTTCACAAATGGCCACTCTCCTACAAATCACACGATATGCATTCTTCTCTCTCATTTCCTTTATGTTGAATAATACAAACAAATGAATGGATTGTTTAAAAGCCTTTTCCATACACATACCTATATCTTTATAAACCCCAAGTTTCATTTAATTTGAAAAGATTTGAACTTAAAGGTTAAGGTATTTCAGTGGCTCCTTTTAATTTCCATGTCAAGACCTGAACCCCTGCTTCCAACTTGGTCTCTTTGTCAGCATTCTGCTATCAGACCTCCCACTTAAGATCACACAATGGGTGTTCTCCCTTCATATGCACCTTTTCTTTCTTTCTGAATAATGTTACCCCCCTTAGATAAACTAAAGAGACAATAAGCAAAACAAAAAGAAACCCAACTGAATGGGAAAAAAATCTCCATCTACACACAGGTGATAAGGACCTGATAACAAAGATCCTCAAAGAATTCTCACAACTTAACAAAAATAAGGCACAAAGCCCAGTCAAAAAATGGGGAGAAGAGCTTAAAAGACACTTCCCCAAAGAGGAAATACAAATGGCCAATAGGCATATGAAAAACTGTTCAACATCACTAATAATCAGGGAAATGCAAATCAAAACCACAATGAGATACCATTTTACACCAGTAAGAATGACCCATATCAAAAAAAAAA
Organism: Uropsilus gracilis; assembly: GCA_004024945.1. Lineage (NCBI taxonomy): Eukaryota > Metazoa > Chordata > Mammalia > Eulipotyphla > Talpidae > Uropsilus > Uropsilus gracilis. Next base: position 2,107 of record PVHY01007949.1, read on the forward strand.
TGGGCAACAACAAGTGCTGGTGTGAATGTGAAGAGAAGGGGACACTTCTACACTGCTGGTGGAGATGCAAACTGGTCCAGCCACTATGGAAAGTTGTATGGAAAACCCTTAAACTACTGAAAATGGAATTCCATTCAATCTAGCAATCCCACTGCTAGGAATCTACACAAAGGTTACAAAGACTTTAATTCAAAAAGACACCTGTACCTGAATGTTATTGTAGCACTATTTACAATTGCCAGGATACAGAAACAATGCCCCAAAATAGACAAATGGTGCAGATGGTACAAATGGCTGTGGTATATGTACATGATGGAATACTATTCATCAATCAAAAAAGACAAACAGCCAGGCACGGTGGCTCGTGCCTGTAAGCTTCAGCCTATGAAGTGGCCGGGGCTAGGGATCATGGTTCAAGTCCTGCCTGGGGGCCATAGCAAGACCTAGTTCCCCCCCAAAAATAGCTGTGCATGGTGGTGTGCACCTGTAGTCCCAGCTACCTGGGAAGCTGAGGCTGGGGATTGCTTGAGTCTGTGGTACCCCGGGCAACGAGAGCCTGCGGTTCCATGGGCAAAAGTAGCGAGACCTAATCTCAAAAAAAAAAAAAGACAAACATGTCATTCATGGCAACATGGACAGAACTAGAAGGACTCATGCTAGCAGAAATAAGTCTGAAAGAAAAGAGAAATACCAGATGGTCTCACTTATATGAGGGGTAAAGGGAAAGCAATCTAACAGACAAGGAAAATTTAAAACAAATTTTTAGCAAAATTAAAGCATGGAGCATGAGAGGGGGAGGAGGGAATATCAGGAGAGGGAGGGCCACAGAAGACTGGGACAATGGTTCAAGAGTGATGAGGTGGTAGGAGAACACTGGGGTAGATAATAATGCAAAATAAAGTAAATAATATAATAAATAATTAAAAAAAGAAGACTCAAATCTAGTTAGCTATGTTGATACATTAAAAGCCTATTTAATTTCCCTGGCCATTGTCACAGTATTTCTAATCTTTATTAAAAATCAGTGAATAAAGTTTCATTAAAGTGCATAATTCAAAAAAAGTAAGGTTTTTTTTTCTTTCACCATCTTTACCTCCTTTCTTGCCAAAGGCCAAAATGTTTCTTCCTAGCTCACTGTAAGAAAATAAATTTTTTTTGGGGGGTGTAAATCTATATTTGCACAAAATATGCATAAATAGTACAGAGAGTACTGTCTAACTATGCCTCACTCACATTCTCCTTGCTAGTCTTAAACTACCAAAATAAAGAAACTTGTCAAAACAGAAAAAAATATAAAGTTTTGGTCTCCAAAAGTAAGTTCTGTTACAGCAGCTTCTTCGATAAATGTTTTTGACCCAGTATTTGCTATAATTTACCTATTTTAGCATGTCCATTTGTTTCCCATTTTATTGCAACTATTGTTAGCCCATTGACATCAGTGGCATGATTTTTATTGTCTGCACATAAAGCTGGCTTGAAGTCTTCTGTTATTACCCTCCAGGGTATATCTATATACCTACATCAAAACTTGCACACATAAAATGTTACAGCACTCTTTATTAATATATGTTTTATAGTTATCACTCTTCATGGCACAAAAGTTGGAAAGATATTCATGACTCTGGATCAATATCTTATTCAGAATGTGAAGATATTTGTGAACTCACTTATAAATTCATTTTTATTTTGCCTTCATTTTTATATGAGTAAGATTTATGCTTTTATAATTCTAAAAATCTTTTCTCAGTAAGCACAAAGAAATCCTAGTAGGTTTACAAAAGTTCAGTTGACAGAGATGCTATTTTTAGATGAATCTTAAAACTGATTCATTCACATCAGGTTCTTTCAGCGAAACACCTACATATAGTTCCTAGATGAATTGACTTCTTTTTAGTGTAACAAGTGGTGATACCACATATTTGTCTTTCTTTCTGAGTTTCACTTACATTGGTCCTGATTCATCTTAATACTACTAACTAGATGCATAGAGTCAGGAGTACCATGGTCATTTAGTATTAGGAAGAAAGGATCAAGATGTAGTAGAGGTAATGAAAGAGGTGAATAAGCTTTCATTAATTTTGTTTCTCAAGGGGTACTTTGTTTTAATGATTTTAACTCTGGGCTTGAGCAATAAATATATTTTGATATTTTTAATTGGAATAAAACAAATAGTGTGATGATAGTAGCTAAAATCATAATAAATCATGTAGGTGTGTCTAGTTATGGCATATTATTAAAGAGAGGTCTAGACTCTTATTCTTTAGCTTAAAAGGTTAATGATTTATACCATTGATGAAGGCCATTTTGTGAAGTATGTTTGAGGAACTATTTCTATGAAAATTGATATAAAACTATGACTAGAGTCACAGATTTCTGAACATTGTTCATAGTACAGTTTGGGTTGTGTTGATTGGAGTGTCATTTGGCTCAGCTGGTCTGGGATAGCATATGTTTTTTAGTGCTAAAGAAGGAATAGCTCACGAGTATAATACATCTTCAGGTGGAATTAGTATTCATTTAGTTATTTATATTGGTAGTATGACTCAATTATTAATGTCTAGCAGTTTTAATTCCCCTGGTCATAACCTGTTGTTGGAATTATGTATGAATCAAAAGTAAGATCTTCATGTTAGTGTACTCAAAACTTCAGTATCATTGCTGACCTATTGTCTTGACAACTAAAATGGGTTGTTAATTTCATCTGTAGTGTAAATATAATTAAATAAACTTGAAATAATTCAAGCAAAGAAATTTTAACATTCATTTTGGATGTAACCTATCAGAAAAGTAAGGATAGCCTAATTTCCAACCTGATAAAACCTACAACTAATACTATACTTAATGGCAAAAGGGTGATACATCCTCTTCAGTATTAAAACAAGGCAAGAATATCCATTCAAACTACCCTATCAACATAGTAAATGTTCTAGCTAATGCAATTAGACAAAAAGAAATAAAACAAGTATACAGATGGGAAAGCAAATAATAACAATACTGTGCAGAAGCTTTGATTTGTAGACCATCCCAGTGCATATATTCCTTGAACTTAGAAATGAACTGATCTTGGTTACAAGTAGAAGATCAACTGTATGTTTTTATGTGAAATGAACATAACAACTGCAAAATAAAACCTCAAATATAAATAACAATCTAAATAACTTAGCTATGCACCTAGTAAAAAGAAATACAGGGTATTTGTGTTCAAAATTATGGAAAAGCAAGAACAAAACCAAGACCAAAGTAAGTAGAAGTGAATACCTTGTTCATATGGAAGACTTAACATAGCCAAGATGCCAGTTCTTCCTAAATTGATGTGTAGATACAAAGAAATCCCCCTGAATCAAAGCCACAATAAAAAAACCCCACAATGATATATCACCTCCCACCAGTAATAATGCACCCCCCCCCAAAGGGGGAAAGAACAAATGCTGGTGTAGTTGTGGAGAGAAAGAAACACTTTTGCACTGATGGTGGGAATGCAAAAGGAAATTCCCCTGAAAATCCCAGCAAATTTTTGGTAGATATTAATAAGCACATACTAAAATTTATATGGAAAAGCAAAAAAGAACAAAAAACAAAAAACAAAAAAAACAAACCAAAACAAACAAACCAACCAACCTAGGATAGCTAAAGCAATTAAATGAAAGCAAAGTTAGAGGAATCATGTTACCTGATTTTAATCCTTAGTGAATTTTTAAAGTAGTCAAGAAACTGGTATTGGTGGAGGGAGAGAGACATATATTAGTGGAACAGAATACTGTTTACTAGTACCCACATAATGACAGTTTAAACATTTTTTGACATGGATATTTACTAAATGAATTAGTGGATAAATGATTTTTAAATAAATGGTGCTAGATGTATATTTATATATACACACAAATGAACCCAATCATCTTATATGCTATGCAAAAAATAAAACTCAAATGCACCATTTATCTAAACATTAAAACTTTTCTAAGAAAACAGATGTAATGTGTTGGTTTATTGTTAGGAGAAAAATATGCAGACAATGGCACCAAAAGTACAATCTATAAATGAAAACAATCAGTAAGTTAGGTGTTTTCAAAATTAGGTACTTTTATTCTGTAAAGATACGAAGAAATTAAAAAGTCAAAGTATAAAATGGATGAGAATATTTGCAAGTCAGGTGCCTGACAGAAATATATAGAAATATATATCCAGAAAACATAAAAAATACCCAGAAAACATAAAAAACTTTCTAAGCAAAATAGAAATAAAACTAGAAATTTAATTAAATAACGGGAATAGCCGGGCACGGTGGCTCCTGCCTGTAAGCTTCAGCCAATGAAGCGGCTGAGGCTAGGGATGGCGGTTGGAATCCCGCCTGGGGCCTGTAGCGAGACCTAGTTCTAAAAAAATAGCTGGGCGTGGTGGTGCACGCCTGTAATCCCAGCTACCTGGGAAGCTGAGGCTGGGGATTGCTTGAGTCTGTGGTACCGCAGGGCAACGAGAGCCTGCGGTTCCACGGGCAAAAATAGCGAGACCTAGTCTCAAAAAAAAATAATAATAATGGGAACATCTTGAACAGATACGTCACCAAAGACAGAATATGGATGGCATATAAGCACCTGAAAGCTATTCATCATCTGTAACTATTAGAAAATTCAAATTGAAGCCACCATGGAATACAACTAAAATGGTTGCACAAATAAATAAATTGATAGACAAACAAACAAATAAATGTAACGTCAAATTATATTGTGAATACATAATGGTGCAGTCATTCTGGGAAAAAAGTTTTTCCAATTCTCTTTTTTTTCCCAGTTCCCCTTCCAATTTTTATAAAGTGAAAAATATACTGCCCATAAACCCTTGAAATTTAACTTATGGGAATAGTCTCTGCAAGACTATTCTGTATATTTATACAAAAAACTTCAAAGGAACACTCACAGCACTTCCCCTTTTATTTTCCATAAACAGAAAATAATCAAAATGTCTTTCCATGAGTGATGGGATAAACCAGTGATAACAGATTGATAAAATAGAGTACTATTCACCAGTATAAAATAATGCACTATTGATACACGCATAACTTGGAAAGTGTTCAAAGCATTAGGTTGAGTGAAAAAGAAAATTCAATCTCAAAAAGTTACCTTCTATATGATTTGATTTATGTAACAATATTGAAATTATGATACTGCAATTACGGAGAACATCAGTGAGAAAGGGGTTAGGTAAAGTGTTATTATCACAGACTAGCATAGGAGAATAGTTTAGGGGAGAATGGGAAAGTTTTTGTACCCCAAATATGATCAAGGTTACACAAATGTGATAAAACTCTGCAGAATTACTTCTTTTAAAAATACATACAAACATGGGTGAAGTCCAAAAAGACGGCATAGAATTTATAGTATTCCATCAAGGCTAATTTCTTGTTTTTGATAACTGTAATATAGTTATATGAGTCTCTCATTGAGGAATTTGGTGAGGTGACATGGGGACTCTGTTCACATGATCTGCCATTTATGTCAAATATATATGCATTTTACAGTTATGTTTCACTAAGTAGGTTCCCAGCGAGAACCAACATGTTCTTTGTTTGCTATTTAATTCCCTAGTACCTTTTCCCAAGTGCTTTTTAGCAAGATACATTTCTTTTTTCAATTTAAGATCTTAATTTACAACATGGCCTTTGATACAAAACTTAGCCTTCTTGGTTTGGCAAAACTGCCATTTCTTGTTTTACTCTTGATCGTTACACTTTTTATCACAGGGACATGATACTGGACGTTGACTAGTTTTGTGGGTGGTCAATCCCCATTCATGAACATATTTAAGGCTTATAACAGAAACAAGGACCACTGAGACATGTCTGATCAAAGATGGCAAGGACCAAAGTTAGAGCGAAAGGTTCAGTATGGTATCCTCAGAATGAATCAGTACAGGATGCGATAAGATGCAACATGAAATATGGACTAGTTTGGTAGTTTTTTCAAGTACTTCATGATGCCGCTGCTTAACATTTAAAATTGAATTTTACAGTAAAGTCTAGTATACTGTTTGGGTCAATATCATATCAATGCTCTTAAGCATTTGAGTTAAAAAACATAAGCTCTTAGTCTTAGTATTGCATCCCTAAAACTGACTTTCTTGAGCATGTCTATGTAGCTTTTAAAGGTGTAAATATGTATAACTAATACAACTGTGGACAGATAATCACTGAATTTAATGTTGGGAAAACCAGTTCAAATCATGTCATGCCTCATCTAGAGATTGTTACGGCCTTGATTCAACAGAAGGTGATTTTCTACTAGAAAAAATTGCTAAGCCCCTGTGCTAAATCCTCAACGCAAGTAGCAGGTGTGTAAGTGGAGCTAGCAACATTTCACATTTATGATCCATATAACTGCCATCTGTCAAGAATTGTAGTGGTAATCCCCATTGCATTCCCCACCTCTTTCTCAAGAGTTGGAGGGATAGGAAAGCCCGTGTAATGTGGCTATAGTAGAGAAGAAGCAGAAGGTTGAAATTACAAGGACATTCTTGAACTTCCATAGTAATTTGTGTTTGCTCACAATGACTTGAATTTTTGATGCAATAAAAATAATTTTCCTGTTTATCACAGTAGGTTCTTTCTTTAATACTAGACTATTCACAACATGGTCACTTAGTTTACTTTCACCCCAGTGGCACTTAACACAACTCCCACATAAATAGATCCCAGAATGCTTTCCTAATACTTCACCTTCGCGGTTTGCTTTGTCTCTGTTCTCGCCTCTGGTTCATTGTTTTGCCACAATCAGGTCACCAATCATGTCACTCCCAAACAACTTTACCAAAGAAATGTGAAAGGTTTACATAGAAGATTTTCATTCTTGAAATAACTGCTAAATTAAAATGATAATTTTGTTCTACTTGTTTGTCAAAGAGATGATCTATGCTTTTTTTTTCTTTTAGTGTTTTAGAGAGTAGGTCTCAATATGTTGCCCAGGGTTGTCTCGAATCCGAGGAATCAAGTGAGTCCCAGCCTCAGACTCTCAGGGATTACAGGCATGAACCACCAGCTCCATACTTCTTTTCAATATGAAAAATGCTTCTCTTATTATGTCACATATAACACAGTTCTATACGAGAGTTATATTAGTAAGATTTCAAAGCTGCACATACTCTACCCAAGAAGCAAAAATACTACGGATCTCTCCTTCACTCCCATACAAGAAATAAACAAACAGTAAAAATATAGAGGTATGTGTATTCCATTACTGTTTTCTTTGACAAAAAAAATAATAAATAAAGGAAAACGAATGATCCTTAAGCTCATCAAAGAATAAAGAATGATTCAGTCAACAAATGATGCAGATCTTCACAGCACATCACAAATGTTTGAGATATATCAGTAATTACTAAATGTTTAAAACAGAGACCATGCAATAATGAGATAAGAGGATGTTTGTGACACAGTGGTGAAAACCACAGTGATGTCAAGAACAAAAGAAATAGTGATTGAATTATTTGACTTAGTATCTATGTTACCTTTCACCGGTTACACTACCTGCCTCATCTTTAGTGTATTCATCTGTGCAGTGGTGGATAGACTGGAAACAAATAGAAGGTAATTTTTTGAAGTCATTTTTTAACCAAATAAAAATGTACTAATAGTAATGCATGGTAAAAACATGACATAGTATAGATAAGGCAATACTATGTCTAGTTGAATATGAAAACATGATTATTGCATGGTCTATATACAGGTCTACACATTCAACATATGGAGAGGTACACATGTATTTTACAAACATAGGTCTAAAAATAAAGTACCACCAAAGTATAAATGTTGAAGGAGTCAGAAGATGAGTTTTTGAATGACTTCTGACTTGGTATAATTTGACATTTTATGAGTAAAATTTCCTTCCTTCAAAAATTAGGAAGCACAGAAATTAATTACTAACATATAGTACTATTATAGGGCTACAAGAGTTGAAGGTCAGCACCACATGTTTTAAATGAATTTTATGTGATTGGGTTTTCCCTGCTTCTCCTTAATTTTTTGTTAACAACCTTCTATGATTTCTATAATATAGAAAACCAAAGAGATAAATCTCAAATAATTTATAATGTATAAAAATTAAAAGAAAATTGATTTTGTTTGATGTGCTTGTAAACATGTTCTGCAAAGACAGAGCCCCAATCTGGTAGAAACAAAACTTTGGATAAGTTCAAGATAAAAGAGGAGTGGTTAGGGGAGGAAGCGTTTCCTATATAAGAGGTTCAAAACGAAATACCAGCTGTTTCGAAATCAATTAAACTGCTTTAAGTTATTTTAAACTTAAAAACCGGCGGTGGGGTGGGTATGACCACAAAAATTTAAAACAAAAATTATAAACGTTTGGAAGCAAATGTTTATACTGGTAGTAAGTACAGAACTTTAAAGATAATGTGCAGAATTTCAGAGGAAACGTTGTTCCTGGACTATTTTGAAGTGGCTGAAAAATCTGTAAAACACTAACATATCGGGATACTTCCACATATAAAATCATGCAATGCAGGTTTCCGATTTAACTAGAAAAGCCCAACCGAAATCTAAATGAAAACGTGTGACGATTTCAGCCAACGGGAATAAAATACACACACACACAACTAATATTAGGTAACTGGACAACTGGTCTTGCACATCAATATGAAAGATGTGCAAAACGCAGTTCAACATTTTTGGGAAAAATTAGAAAGGCAATTCCTCTCTCTGTTGAACATAAATATCTGGATGCTTGCGATCTCCCGAAAGGACTCTGCCTCGGGGAAGCTGCCGCTCCCCAACTAGTCGGGCCCCGCAGCGCGGACACCGGGATCGACAGGGAAGTCCTAACTCGAGTCTCCAGCCCGCACAGACCCTGCAGAGGGGCAGGGACGGAGGCCCGGAGGGACAAAGACGCTCCAGCGATTTCACCAGTGGCGCCTCGCGGATGCTTACAGGATCGGCCCTCGCGGGCCACCTCCCCCCCACCCCCCGCCCCCTTCATCCCCATCCCCGGTCACATGGCTTTCCCACAGCGCTCTCGGGGAGAGCCGCCTGCTTGCCGCGCGGGGGCGCTCGTCCTGCGGCGGAATCCCGGCGGCGCGCTGTTAGCCGTCCTCCCGGCGCGGATCCGGACTGCGGCTGCGAGCGGAGACTCGCGAGTGTTTGCTCTGGGCTATTTATTAGTCAAGAAAAGTAATCAGTTTCCGGAAGCTTTGCTACACACGATCAATTTCCAGATCCTCGCTGTTTGTCTGCATTGTCAAGAAAGTTCTACAGTTGGTGGATTCTCTAGCTACAATATGTCAATTTCGAAATGCTGACTTTGAAATGTTAAGAGGTTGCTAAGTAGCACGTGTCTTAAGATAACTAGGCAAGTACAACAGAATGAAAAAAACCACAATAAGAAATACTCCAAAACGATTAAAAAAAGAAAAAAAACAAAAACAAAAACAAAACAACCACACTTTCCCACACCGATTAGGGGATTCCCATATTTCACTGAATATCTTCTCTGTAAAATACAGATTTAGTTTAATGCAATGCAAAAATTAAAATTTGCTGTATGTTAGTATGTTAGTATTCAGTGTAACATTCAATATAGGTCGACCTGATTTTAATAAGAAAAAGACTAATTTAAAATATCTAAGAAGCGGGCCGGGCATGGTGGCTCGTGCCTGTAAGCTTCAGTCTATGAAGGCGGCCGGGGCTAGGGATCGCGGTTCGAGTCCCACCTGGGGCCCGTAGCGAGACCTAGTCCCAAAAAATAGCTGGGCGTGGTGGTGTGCGCCTGTAATCCCAGCTACCTGGGAAGCTGAGGCTGGGAATTGCTTGAGTCTGTGATACCCCGGGCAACGACAGCCTGCGGTTTCACGGGCAAAAATAGCAAGACCTAATCTTAAAAAAACAAAAAAAACAAAAATAAAATAAAATATCTAAGAAGCGATATGAACAGGTGTTTTCAGAAGAGAAAGCCAAGTGGAAAATAGACATTATGGCCTCTACCCCTCCCAACCCTAAAATAAGTTTTGTTTTTTGTTTTTTGTTTTTTTTTTTTTGAGACTAGGTTTCGCTATTTCTGACCATGGAACCGCAGGCTCACGTTGCCCGGGGTACCATGGACTCAAGCAATCCCCAGCCTCAGCTTCCCAGGTAGCTGGGATTACAGGTGCGCACCACCATGCCCAGCTATTTTTTTGGAACTAGGTCTCGCTACGGGCTCCAGGTGGGACTCGAACCGCGATCCCTAGCCCCGGCCGCTTCATGGGCTGAAGCTTACAGGCACGAGCCACAGTGACGGGCTCCCAACCCTAAAATAAGTTGATAAGAGAAGTCGTTTTAGTCTGATGGAAAAAGACAAACTGCTAATATTCAGGTTTGAGAGTTGCATATTTGATAAGTACACATTTTAAGGAAGCATATGCTATTGTAGTTTTTCCCCCATTAGTTCAATTCTATGTGTAAAAGCATAAGAATATTCTCTGAGGTATTTTCATCAAAAGTGAAGCATAAGAAAGAAATGTTTATTAATGGGGACATAGAAAAATTAAAGGAAATCTATACTTTGGAATAGGAAATATTAACGTAAACAATGTAGGTGTGTATCCACTGATATAGCTAGAAGTCCACACTGCAAATAAAATCAACTTGGAAAACAAAATGTGAGCATCATAAATACACACGTTAAATATATGTATATATACATATTAAATATACTTGTGAATGTTATGAGAATTCTGATATTGGTATTTATATCCACATCCAAATCTCTACATTGATAATAGATATAGATATATCCTCAGTATATTTGTAAAAACCTTGAAAAATCTGAATGTATATTTAAAAGATAGTATGGAACAAAATTTTAAAACAAGGAATATTGTTTATAAACCTTTTTTTTTAACTTATAAGTTCCTATAGATTTTAATAATTTCAGTGATTGCCTATTAGATTATGTAATTGCAAAGGTATTCTAATACCCTCTGCCTATCACCAGTGGTTCCTTGGACTCCCATTTTTCCTGGGATTCTGATCTTGTTCCTCACAATACCATCCAAATCTTTAGCAGCTGCAGGGAGCCTGTGCTCTCAGTAGCCTAATTTCTTTCTGCTTCCATACTTCCACTTCTGGATGATAGATGGCGCTATAGCTTGGCTCTTGGATAAGGACACAGTTCTAACACCTCACATATGAATGAGATGAATTGTAACCAGAGGAAAAAAAACGGAGTTACTCTTGGGGCATACACATTTCCTTTGAGGATGGGATACTGACGTCAATTTTCACTGGCAGATATTAAGGACTTTAGCAACAGGAAAGTGTAGGGTACTGTCCATGGGCTGAGAAAATACTCAAAATAAACTCTCTTGTGACTACTCACCCGAAGAGCTTAAGAGTGGTTCTTCTTACAATCCAACTTTATTTTCTGGGCTCAGGATCCCTCTCAAACTCTAAAGCCCCAGGGACACTAAGTTAATAAACAGTGAGTCTGGGAGGAAAAATGTTTCTTGTGGCACATCTTGGTCAGAATATGCAGAAAAAAAGTCCAGACAAGGCAGTGGAGGTGGTGCTGGAAAGTTGTGACTAATAATAAAACAAAAACAACATAAATTTAAAGCAAAGACTTAAAATTAGGTCAATTGCTTATGAAAAAAAAATTGGAACCCAAGCAAATTTCCAAAGTCTGGCAAGTTTAAAGTTAGGAACAAAAATCTTCCATAGGAACTTTGTTTTGGAGTCTTTCCAAGGACTTATGGACTCAGAGAAACCCCTGTCTCGATTTTGCAAATACATTTGTCACATCTGAATGGTACACAAGTGCTGTAAAACTTCATTTAACTCATGTCCATAAAATAATTTATAAATTGTAAATAAGATATTCAAATCTGAAAAGCAAGAGCCAAAGAGCTCAGTTTTGAAAAAAAACAAAAACAAAAAAATAGTGTTGGAGTAAAGAAGCACTCAAAAAAACATGGGGCAATGTTAAGGGACATACGGATCAGCATAAAGGAGGCAAATTTGAGAAAATATGCGGCAACGTACATTGCGTTGGGTTATATTAAAAAGATAACAGATAATTTAATATATGAACAAATGGGAAAATAAATACTCTGATTAGAAAAATGCTGAATATTTTATGTAGCTACTCCCCACTCCTTAAATGTGAACTGTTCATAGTGACTTACTTTCAATAAGGATTGTATGCAAAAGTGGAAAAACAAGCAACCTTATACCAGAGAAGCTTGACAAGCACTACCTCAGTCAGGTTTCAGGTCAATGGAACAGGTCTAAGTGATGTTACTGGTATGTTCTATGGATAAGTTATAATGAAAACGGTAATTTACCTAAGCAGTTCTCCTCTCCAAAAGCCATAGACTCATATTTATCATGTCAACATGTCAAATAAACCCCAATTGAAGTACAGCCTATACAATACTTGCCCAGCAGTCTTCAAACTCCAAAGTCCCCCAAATGAAGGGAATTTGGAAAAACTGCCATAGTCTAGGGGAACATAAGATGACATGACAAGAAAACTAATGTGGTATCTGGGTGGGTTCCTGAAACTCATAAAACACATTAGGTGAGTACTAAAGAGACTTGAATAAAGGATCAATTAGAGTTAATAATAATATGTCAATTTTGGTACATTAATCATAACAAATGAACTATACTTACACAAAATATTAATACAGGAGGAACTGGGTGACAGATTCTCTGTATTAGCTTCAGCAGAAACTGACTAAGCGTATAGGAATGCTCCATGTTAGCATCATATTTCTTCCATAAATCTAAAAATATTTTCTAAGGTTTATTTATTAAAATAAAGACAATAATGGATTGGAACCCAATGAGTAAAATGACTCGAGTCCATACTGATACAATGAAGGATGACAGGGAACGGAAAGCTTTTCCTGACACTAGGCTATCCACCAATAACTAAAAAAGAATGACAAAAAAGGAATTAGACAGTCATCTACACATGCTAAAACAGTGGGTAAAAGTATGACCAGGATTTGACTATAAAGTCTCAAATTATCTCCCTACAAATTAATTAATGACAAAAGGGTAGTGTAATCATGGACAACTTTACATTTTAATCAAGTGATCAATGTGAACATCACCAGTATTCGTATGAACTAATATTAGGTAACTCCTGAAAGTATGCCTTGGAGAAGAACCCATCAATCAAATATTAGTTTTGCTAAAAATGCAAGATGCTAGCAAATCTGACTATGGGGCAACAGCAGACAAAAACAAATTGAGAAATATTTTATAAATAGTTGACCTAAAACATAAAAATCAAAGATCACACACACACACAAAAAAACACTGAGGAATTATTCCAGAGAGAAAGAAACTAAAATGACATGAAAATGCAATATATGATCCTGAATTGTAAAATAATAGTTGTAAAGGTTATATTGAAATAAGCAGCAAAATTTGAATATGGAGTGTAGATTATATATATTATAGAATCAATGCTATTTGAACTGTGGTTATATACAAGATACTGTCTGTGTTATTGGAAATAAACTTTAAAATATTTAAATTTAAAAGGATTTAACTTATTTTCAATTCATTTGCAAATAATGCACTTGTGTTTGTGCACATGCATATATCCATATATCTACCCATTTCCATGGACAGATGATAAGAATAATAAATCAAAGAGGGAGCAAAATATAAACATTTGATGAATATATTGGAATTATATGTCCTCTATTTGCAAAACTATTAAATGATCATTAAAAAGTTATAAAAATCAATGTTAGCACAAATGATCAAATAGCCATCTAGGAAATACAATTTAAACAACTCAATAACAATATATATTGGGGGACTGGGCATGGTGGCACGCGTCTTTAATCCCAGAATTCAGAAGCAGAGCCTAGGAATCACTTGAGTCCGTGGGCTTGAGACTACCCCAGGCAACATAGCAACACTTAATCTCAAAAAATTTTTGGTTTTTCAAGAATCTGAGTGTCATTCCTAAGAGCTGATGGTACTTCCCATTGTAAATAGCTACTTAACAACTGTCTTTTCTTTTTGGGGTTGCGGGGGACACAGTACTGCAGAGTGCTAAGAACATGCACTTTGGAGTCATACACATGTAGATCCAACTCTATGTTCTGCAATTTGATACCTGTATGACTTTGGTGGATTTATTTCATTTCTCTGAATTCAGTTTCCTCCTCTGAAAAATGGGTTTATTTTATGTAGACCTGACCTCATACACCTGTTTTTAGGATTAAATAAATAGTATATGTAGATTTGTAAACACAGTGATTTGTCCTTGTAGAGAACTCAATGCCCATCATAGCAATCACTATCAATATTATTTTAAATTTCATTGCAGACTTATTTACATTTCTTCATTTAGTCATCATAAATTTAAATAATAAAGAGTGTGTGTGCCAAAAAAAATAGTCGGGCATGATGGCACGTGCCTGTAATCCCAGCTACCTGGGAATCTGAGGCTGGGGATTGCTTGAATCCACGGGATCGGAATTATCCCAGGCAACATAGCGAGACCTAGACTCAAAAAACAAAACAAAACAAAACAAAACTCTCTCTATATATATATATTGGTTTAAATTTTTAAAGATGACTAAAAATAATGAGAAAGTCCCACAGGATAGAAATAAATATTTGTAGTATTATTGGACTCTAGAACACATTTAAGGACTTTGAAAGTTATCAAGATTAACTAATAATCCACCAAATGGAAAAATGGGCACTTCATACCCAGCAGGAATGTCACAGAATAAAATACAAATTGCCAAGAAATATATGAAAAGATATATATTATCATATATAGAAATCATAGAAATAAAATGGTAGTGTTTTTATCTATCAAAATGGCAATTTACAAAAAACTACTTATATTACATGGTCAAAGAAGTGAAGAAATAGGTATTCTTTATATTGGTAATAGGTGTGCCAGTGTATTAAGTTTTAACGTTGCACATGTGCCTATAATAAATAGAGATGAACTAGCTAAAATACTATAATCAAATAATCAGAATAAAAATACTGGAAATAAGTGATCATTTTCCATATTCCTAATTGTCTCTTACGCATCCAAATTGTTTCTGTTTCATAAAATGATAAACGATGCCAAGAAATCAAAACTAATGCCAACAAGAAAGCTAGATTAAGTTACCCATGCTATTAACTAGTATGGCTGACTAATTCCTGGTATGCCTGATGAAATATTTGTGAAAGACTACTCCAAATAGTTAGAATGTTAAAGAGAATACTCTTGGTATAACAATTCCCTGATTTTTGACTTAGAGATAGAATTCTTATTTTGGTGTAGTTTTCTCTTTGCCACCACTATCTCAGTCTTGCACATAGCTTAAAGAAAACATTTGAAGGGTCACCATATTTTTCATGTTTTTTCCACTCTAAACATAGATATCTGCCGCAGGTGCTTGATGTTGTAGTTTCCAGTTGGACACATCCATCTACCAACTGCATCACCAGGATTCTGGCCAGGACAGGAATAGAGCCTGGCATGTCTTTTAAAGCCATAGAAATGCATTGGAGATTACTATGTGCCCACTGACTGTCATGAATCATGAATAGATGCCATGATTATTTTCCATGTAGTTGGTAATACTTAGAGTGATCTTGAGTTGAAATTTTAAAAATGCTCCATCCTATTCAAGAAAGGCTATGATAATATAATGAACTATAATGGGTCATTGCACAGACACAAACTATTCTTATCTGAACCTTCAGCCCATCAAAAAAATCTTTACAACATCGTGTGGACCTTAGGGCATGATATGTGGACACGCCACACTTTAAAATCTTGATACACTTCCCACTAAGTCATCACATTTGGCCACTCATCTGAATTCAGGAGTTTATGAGGCTTCACTTCTGTAATTAGCCTCCTCTCTGTTCTGAGCCTCCATTTTCCTTGGCATCCACTGAACTTTTTGACTAATTTAGCTCTGTCTCATTTATTGTTCTTTTTCTCCTCTGTTCATGACCTTAAAATGTTGAACTCCTGAAGCCATGGTGGTAGTCCCTCTATGCCATTCACTTCTACATGTGTGAAAATGGCTGTAATAATTCCACTCCCTACATGCAAGTTGTAACACTCTTACTGTTTCTCATAAATGTGCAATGTGTCATTAGCAATTTAGAGCAAAGAATGTGTAGTGAGTAATAAATCTTTCAAGAAAACTATCACCCTCCTTAAAATCATCCTCTCAGTCACCACCTCTGGCACATCCATGGGGACCTGGGGCACAGAGAGGGTGCCATATCACATGGATAACACACAGACTTCAGGATGACCTATTTCATTTGGGGGCTGGCAGCCTGTCCCTCTCTTTTCAGATACTGGCTTAGTCCAGGTAGGGAGGGAGAGTAATCAGACGCCTTAAACCAGTTTTCCTCAGATGAATGCAATGAACAATTTCTAGTTTTCCATGGGCTTTTCCCACCACATGCTTCTCGCCCTGTCTCAGCTCAGGACTTTCATCAAAACCACTAGAAGGGTTTGTTGAATCCGGGTGGGCTCACTCCCTGAGTTGCTATTTCATAGGACTGAGATAGACTGAGAGTCTTCATTTCTAATTAGCTTGCAGCCATGCAGTTGATGGTGTTCTGAACCCACTTTAAGAACCATGGCTGCTGAGGCGAGGAACCCAGGGAGAGCAGGATTGACAGCAAGTGGGGCTCAGATGCTGAGGTGAGACTTCTTTGGGCCTCACCTCAAGTCTGTCACACTGCCCAATTTGCCTCTGCAGCTGCTCTCTTTCCAAAATTAGTGTTTGGTATTTGACTCTAATCCTACTTTGGTGACCCACACCGCTCATTTCCAAGTCCCAACACCTAAGACAGTGTTAAAGAAAGGGGCAATGCTTGCGTGATTTGGTTGTAATCTGTTGATTCAGTGACATGTCAGAAAATGAACACTTGGGGGCTGTCAGCTCCTGTGGAGGGAGGAGCTGGTAGAGAGAATGGCAGGCCAACGCCCCCTCACTAGCCCCCCTTGTTGCTCAGCCCTCGAGCTTTCTGGAAGGTGCCAAGCTGGCGCAGCCGCAAAACAGGCTCCGCAGTGCTGTAAGAAGAATACGCAGGCGTCAGGAAGCCCCCTCCTCGCGTGAAGCTGGCCCTGCAGTGGATGGAGAGTGCGCATGCGCCCTGAAACCCCCTCCTCTCCAGAAGCAGACACCCCCCCACACACACACACTGCAGGGATAAGACTGCGCAGGCTCACTAGGAAGCCCCCCTCCTTTGCAGGGCTGTGAACTGGTCTCCACCCATCTCCTCCCACCTTCCCAGGTGATTGACACTAGGCATGGCCTGAAGGGTGAATGGTGGTCCCAGGACACAGGTTTTCCACTCAGTAATGTAATAGAAACGTATATGCTACTGCGGCATAATCTAGGCACCTGTCCCAGCCCCAGGATGACAGAGTTTAGAATGGGGCTCAAAGAGTGACCTGAGGTCAGATGAGCTCAGATTTCAGCAATCAGGGCTCTCACAAGTCTTCGGGTGGCATGTCAGGGGCCTCTCAATGGATCGCTTGGTTTTTCTCTCCTTCTTAAGACACGGTTTATAGTTTTACCAGTTCTTTAAACTCTACAAACCAACACTAAGGAGGCACAGAACTTCTGCTGAATTCTCTCTCATAGGTAGGAAAGCAACAGGGCAGAGGGCCCTGAAGTCCCTTTGAGGGGAGAGAGTCAATTCAGAAGCTGAGATCTGGAGTCAGGGAACTAAGGGATAAGGGCAGCACCCCTCCTGGCTGCCCCCCCACCCCAGCTTGCCCTCAGATTCCCACCCTGCCCTTCATTATCCTTTTCTTCCCAAGCTCAGAACCACATATATCCAATCAACTCAGGTGTAAACATTCAAGTTTCATACAACCACATACAAGTCAGCATCACACTTCCCAAGTTTTCTTTTTCTTACTCAGACATTACACACACCTTCCATGGATGTTCCCTTCATACTGTCAGGGACTCAGATGACCTTACAATCCCGTCACACTGAATAGCAGGGAGATGGACCTGATACGCAGGTGAATCCTGGTCAGAGCCTCCCCATCTCTCTCTTAGGGGAGGGTGGTAGGTGCTGAACATGTCTTCCTTCTTCTTCCCTTGCCCCTCCCCCCCATAATCACCACTGCAGTAGAATGAGTCAGACCCTGGCCAGTGTCTGCTTCAACCCCTGCAATGGCTGCTTATTGTATTCAGTGGAAGCCAGGGTCCCCTTCCAAGCCCTGCTTGCTATGAATGACCCTTCTGACTTCAGTTCACTGAAGCCCCCTCTCCATCCCCCTGACAAATGAGTTCTCTTGTAGGGCCTTTTTGCTCTCTGCCAGGAACAACCCCCACTCTTCTCCTGCTGGATTAACCCTTTCCTTACCTTCAGATCCCTGCTCAAATTTCTTCCCCATTGAGTCCTATCCCAACCATCTAGTTCATTTGCAAACCTGCACTTCCCCAACCAAGCACTCTCTCTATTCACTTTATTGCGGTACAGTTTGTCTTTTTGCCCACTGTCCTGGTCACCTTCTTGCTCATGGGATGATTTAATATCTATACTATATAGCTATGTGATAAAAATTATGATTATAAACTTCGTGAGCTCAGGGAACCAATTTGTACACTAGTTGATAGCTAAATGACTGTCGAGGTCTTAAGAGTAAGAGACACATGGAATGGTAATTTAAGAACTGTGTGCTGAATGGAAGGAATGGAGAGCAAGAGGGGAAAAAATTGGCGGAGCAAAATTCCTAGATTCATTCACAGTCTTCCCAAAACTTCTTTTGAGTTGTGATTAAAGTGGCTCATGCTGGCACAATGAAGACGATGCAAGGAAGAAGAAACACAAATGCACATCAGAAAGACAGCCCCAGAATAGAGAAACACTTGCTGTTGCTCTCCTGTTCCTGCTTCTGTAAACCATCCCACACGGTGCTCGCCAAACTTGCTTCCTGGAACAAAATGTGTACACATTTGGGCATGAAATGTGTTTTCCCTGGAAGGCCTCATTTTGGATATTTTGGTCTCTACAAGTCTGAATCAAATAATCTGTCCTCATTCGTTCACGCCTCCCGTAGCCAGAGAGGGCTTCGAGGGATTAGCTGCCTAGAATGAGTGATGAGACTGGCAGGAGTCAGAGTTCCCTTTTTGAGATCAGGGCGAGACTATCCTGGAGCCTCTATTCTGTCCCAGTGACCTCAGAGAAGCCTTTTCAGGGGTAGGTGTTTTTTAATAACTAATGCCTACACTTAGATACAACTATTTAATTTTTCCATAAATAATTAAAAAAAAAAAGAACAAGAACGTCTACTGCAACGTGTGGTAGTAGAAAAAGTAGCAGTGATCTAATGAGCTATAAATAAATGGTTGACAAAAAATAAGGTGAGTATAACAATGGGTCACAAGCAGCTGATAAAAATAATTTAAACAAATGGAAACATGGTAAAATGGAAAATGACCGGATATTTCACAAAAAAATAAGAACAATTTCCAAAATAACGCAAAGCCAACATAAATATATATGTAGGTATTTTAAGTAGATTTAGATTGTCATCAATCCTTTATTACATGTTGCGTGATTGCTAACGGTGATTGCATCTACTTCCTTCAATGAGAGGTACAGAGGGCTCATTAATAGATTTCTACAACCCTAGTTTGCATGTTTACAGCAACTATACATTACTTTCATTATTTAAAAACTCCATTTCCATTGAACTTCTTCATCGTTTAACACCACCGTTTAACCCTGCGTGCTTTTTCTGTGTCTTAGTTCTGTTCCCTAGCTTTGCCAGCACCTCCCACACCCCCCATAACAGAAGCACTTTCCCACTTCCCTGTACTCCCACTTTCGAATGCCAGATGGCGCTGTGACCTGACTGGTAAAAACTATCCCAACAAAGATACTTCAAAGGCGAAAGAAAATCATTTTCGCGCAGCAAATTTCTATATGTTTCGAATTCACTCCTTTCCTTTTAGGGAGGGGAGTCGGTGCCATCATTCACAGGCAGATATTTTTGAGGAATCGAGTGTGGAGGCGGAATTGGGGAGCCTTTGAATGCTAGGAGTCTACCATATTCAGGGTCCCAACCCAGGGGATTTGTGTTGGAATTATAGAAATTATCCAAGAATGAAAAGCCAGGAGCAGTTTACCGACAAATTATGCAGCCAACAAAATAAAAATTAAAAGAACTTGAAGTATTAGATATTTAAATGACTATTAGAAACAGCAGTTCAATTTTAATTATTTTGATTTCCTTTTTACACTATAGGAAAAAAAAATCTTCCATAAACAGTTTTGTTTTGTTTTTGTTTTTGTTTACTTCTCTCTGGAGAACTTTTGAGTGCTGTTATCTGTAAAGACCTTAATTTACAGGTTTTTCTACTGATCACTTATGGAGAAACTGTAAATATGAATGATGACTTAAGAGGGATTTAAATTTGTGCTTAATCTATGTGAACATATACATTTATTCAGAATAATAAAATCATTCTAAATAGGACAAAGTAGAAATATAAAAAACATCACATTGTAACATTTGGCTCACATATATCTGGAGGAAAAAATAGTCACATCCTTAGCTTGAAACATTTATAAAAAGAAATCCAGGTGATCTAAAATCAACAATAGTGCAAGAAATCCATGGATTCAGTGGCACTAATTGAAATTGTCCTAAGTAGATATTCCACTTCTACAAATTGTAAAAGAAAAGACTGAGAAGGCAATGAGGAAAAGGGCAAATGGTGTGAAAATTCAAATCACACAAGGTGGCATGGAATCAAGTGTGTGTGGAGGCTGTCTGCCTCGTTATTCTGCAATAATGCAGCTGAACTTCTTGCTGCCCTATAGTCACCAGTGGACATTTACCAGAAGTCAGGGTCATGGGATTTCTGGAATTCTGGAATTCCAGAAATGATATCAGAGAGAAAGAAGTCACTTCATTTTTCGAACATTTTCTTTTTTCTGTGATCCTGAAGAAGTTTTTGTTTGCAAATGCCATAGAAAGCACCATTGTGAGATAAAGAATATATGAAAAAGGTTCTGCTACCTTTAGCTGTGGGGAGATCAAGTTGGTCCATACATGTCAGGAACACTGAAATATTTTTGCAGTGACTATTAAAATGATTACAATGTGACAGAAATTTCACAACAGACAATGCATTCCTCCTATTCAGTACTAAAGATGAGGATCCTTTCCCCTCCTTAAGACATCAGTTTTATGGTCACTCTTGACCCTCTATTTTAAAAATATGAGTTTGTGGGTCGTGGTTTCATTAGCTGTGCATGGTTCACTCAGGTCTCCACGCCACCCCAATTTAGAGCTATCTACAGTTGGAGCACAGTGCTATTTCGGCTTCCAGCTGGGCTCCTAGCCATGGCAAGAATAGAGTCTGCTTGCTATGTCTTTTAAAGCCACCGAAATATGTCAGAGGTTACCAATGTACTCCCTCAGGATCGCTGGGAGTGAGCGAGAGCATATTTGCTTGTGGTTAGTGACTTTTTTCTGGAACTCTTGAGTTGGAAATGATACTTTTTGGCCTCCTTAGGACAGAGGGGGTCTGAGGGCAGAGAGAAAGGGTCTCTCTATGTGGTCAGGGAGCGTTAAGGATTCAGTTTGCTTTTAGGGGTTTTCTGTTCTCCCACCATGCCAAGATTCTTGCTATGGTCTCTGCCGAGCCTCGTGTTGCTAAATCTATGGACATGTGTCACCGCTCAAGGGACTTAGCCGCGTAGCAGCCGCCCGACTGCCAGCCAGAAGCCTGTCAGCTCTGCCCGCACCCCGTGTGCCCCCAGATCCTCCAGACCTCTCAGAGCAGACCTTTTCCAGGCTGCATTTTCCTGCACTTTTCATGACACCGCTATTTTTTTTTTAATGTCCTGTCTGAAGTCACATTCCCCTCTGAGCCCATCATTCATCCCTTGTCAACCCCCAGCATCTTTTCTTTTCTTACTAGTTAACCTTCTGCTGAGTTCCCTCTGGGCCCACACCAGGGCCCCCACTGAACCCATGTGAAAACCCTAATTCAGTTATTTCCAGGCAGGCTTCTCAGGGGCACACGGAGGGTAATTAGCAGGAGCCACATTTATGTCTGTTGACGGTAAGAACCAGAAAATGAATTAGCACCATGAGCTCAAGGGAGGGGTAGAGTCGGGCAGGGAGGAAACAGCAGATGCAGCACTCCACCTCTGGAGCCCCCCTGCTCCACCCCTGCTCCCCGCCTCCCTCCTCCACCAGTCCCCCCAGCCGTCTGGCCTGACTGGCGCAGGCGCAGAAAATATCCCTGCATTGCACCACAGCAACTGCGCAGGCTCCAGGAGGACCCCTCCCTGCATAAAGGGTGGGGGGCCCCAACACCCTGTGCTCCCCTTGGCAACCTTTTTTTCTGGAAGCCTGACTGGAGCTTTGCTGAAGGGGTGGAGGAGCCTGCGGAAAAATGGTTCTGAACGCCAGATTTCCTCAGACAGATGCAATTAGAACCTCCTAGATTATGTTAGACTGAGTTTGACACCCGCCTGCAGTCCCTCGCAGCCCCATCCTTGCTCATGTCCCAGCTAATTCACAGCTCTGCTGGTCAGAGAGGGACGGTGATGACCAAGTGCAGATATTGATTTTTTTCCCCCTGTTGTTCAGTTAATTCAACCTTCCAGAAACTTCTCTTCACTCACCTTTAAGCTTGCGTATGAAACAGACACCTGGACTTGCTTGCCATGATCAGTCCAATTTTTATTGTGACAACAATGTCCTTTCCAGGTTGGTGTGATCAGGGTGTCCACTGAATGAGGAGGGGCAACTCCTCTCTGGTTATGACAAGGTGTATCTTTGCCAGTGGTTTATGAAAGCACTCTATGTCAGGAAGGTAGGATGATCCTGGGAGGGATGACAGGGAGGGACCGCAAGGAACTGCTGAGATGCTGGTAATGTTTTTTCTGGATTTGGGTGCTGAGTATACTGGTGTGTCTACTTTTGAAAAATTAGTGAGCTTTCACTTAGCATGTGCGATTTTCCAGTTTTCTTAAAAGAAATCCAAGAGCGAGTGGACCAAGTCAAAACAAAAACAAAATTTTACTTAGGAATCATGAGCTTAGAGGATGACGCGCGCGCGCGCGCGCGCACACACACACACGCACACACTTTTACTGTTCCACCCCTAGAGGGCAGCAGCATTAGGAGGGAGCCAGGGATGCATACAGGTAAGGTCCCAGGTGCTGCATCAAGAAAATACCTACTAAGGCCGGGCATGGTGGCACATGCCTGTAAGCGGCAGCCTAGGAGGCCGTGGCTGTGGCCAGGGATCGCGGTTCGAGTCCCACCTGGGGCACGTAGCGAGACTTAGTTCCAAAAAAATACAGCTGGGCATGGTGGCACGTGCCTGTAATCCCAGCTACCTGGGAAGCTGAGGCTGGGGATTGCTTGAGTCTGTGGTACCCCGGGCAACGTGAGCCTGCGGTTCCACGGGCAAAAATAGTTAAACCTAGTCTTAAAAAAAAAGACCTACTGGACTCTCTTTACAATAGTCAAATTATGGAAAGAACCTAGTGAGTAGATTAGAAAGATGTGATACACACATACATACACACACACACACACCATGGAATACAACCCAGTATCTAAAAAGGATACTCTTGCCATTTGTGACAACATGGCTAGAACTGCAGGGGAATATACTAAGCAAAATAAATAACCAGAGAGTTATAAGTAGAATATATAGAAACAAACAAACAAAAAGTTTAAGATAAAGCCAAACCAATAACAAATACTAGAAATCTGAGTGTGGACTTAAGGCTACTGGAGCCGGAGGGGAGGGAAGTGGGAGCACGATGGTGAAGGACTATAGATGCCTTGGTGGTGGATGTGGTGTACATGCACCTGAAGGGAGTGAGCTTGTACATCTAAATAAAACACAGTTATGTTACCTCAATCAAATATTTAAAAAGAAAAAGAAAATGGGTGTTTGACAAAAATCCTTCCCAGTGAAGAACGCACTCCTACTTTTCCCTCAACCCACCTACCTCTGACTAACCCACTTTCTTCCTGTTTATCTCCAGATAAATCTGGACACTATTCCCACCCGAGACTTGCTTAATTCAGAGGACTCTCATTTCAACCTGGTCACTTCACACAGTGCTGCATCTTGTCATCTCAGTGGCATCCACAGGACAGGTGTCTAGGGAACAAGAGTGCTGAATGAGAAATGGGGTTGGCAGAAAGCTCAGACTTCTGCCCCTGAGATCTTGAGACTGCAGGTCATGCACTCTCTCTCTCTCACTCTGTCTCTCTCTGTCTCTCTCTGTCTCTGTCTCTCTCTCTCTCTTTCTCTCTCATGCACAGGCTCCCTGAAGCCTTCTAGTTATTCCTTTCCAAAACAGTCCCCTGATTACTGCAGAGCTCACACCTTCCATGAAGACTCGCTAGGTTTCTGTTTATTGTCTTTCTCTTGAGCATACATCATTTTTTCCTGGTCCTTCATATGTTGACGAAATCTGGAGTATGTCCAAACATTGTGAATGATACATGATAAACAATCTCAATTCTGAGTTTTTTTTATCCCAAAGTAAGTTCCTCTATACTCATATATGCATGTATGTATGTATGTACGTACATATGTGTATATATATATATATATATATATATATAAACTTTTTTAAAAGTAGGTAGTTAATTTTTTTTGAGACCAGGTCTTGTTATTTTTGCCCATGGAACCGCAGGCTCATGTTGCCCCGGGTACCATGGACTCAAGCAATCCCCAGTCTCAGCTTTCCAGGTAGCTGGGTACAAGTGCATGCCACCACGCCCAGCTATTTTTTTGGGACTAGGTCTCGCTGTGTTGCCCCGATTGGGACTCGAACTGCAATCCCTAGCCCCAGCCACTTCATAGGCTAAAGTTTATAGGCACGAGCCACCATGCCCAGCTAAAAGCAGGTAGTTAATGATGTAGAATACTGTATGAATACTGTCTCCTTGTTAATAATGGGAATTGAAGTCTTAATGCAGGTCTTAGCCGACTTGCTTAGAATCTACCCTGTCTGCCTATTTTAGTAGCTCACCCAGGGAGTTGGGTAGAATGTCTAAGCCAGTTTTAGATCCCTCCCCTGAATCTCTTCTGAGTCCTTCTTTTCATTTTTCTCAATCATGTGACTGCCCCAAAGTCTATCGTTTGATTTTTTTTTAAATGCCAGTGAAACTATGCTTTTTTCCCACTGGAATTTTTTCTGCCCTTCTTGGCAGTCAGTTAGAACTGCCCTAGAGCTAAAAACCACAAAACAATAGGAAACTCACCCAACACCATTCCACTATAACCAAGAATCAATTGCCCTCTAAATCTGCCTACTTTTGAACTCTTGCAGTGACTTCAGAGTTGCTTTTATATTTTATATTGTATTTCCATTGAAAATGTCTTCCATTGTAGCTTAAAAAATACTTAAAACATTTTAAATAGTTACAAGATTAATATTCTATCAATACTATATTACATTATTGTATTAGTAGCTTAATAATACATCGAGAGACATAACATTGTATTACTATCAAATTAGTATGAAAAAGTTAGACAATTATAGATAAGTTTTTAAAACAAAATAAATATAATTAGCTTTTTGTTATTTGCAAGAGAATTTTTCCCATAGAAGATTCTTGGCCATGGCTTGAAACAGAACCTCAAGTTATTTTACTGGACATACGAGAGGAGCAGCCCACACACTGCCCCACAGTTCCAAAAAAAAGTAAAATGTGTTCAGGAATATTTAATGGCTATCTGGCATGAGTTTTGGTGTGCAGTGTAGAGAGGTGAGCTGAAAAGACAGCTGGGATGCTAGAAAGGCTTATTAAACCCGAACTGTGCCTCCCCAGGCAGCTGTCTAAAAGAAGGACTTGGGGAAAATATAAATAAAAGTAAAAGGAGGATGTGGGAGATGTAAAAAAACCTGGAGAGGGCCTGAGGAAGTGTGGGCCCCAGAGAGGCCACTCGCACACAGAGAGGCTGCCTGCTCCCCCTCCCCACTAAAGTCCTCTGGTCACCCTGCAGTGTGAGGAATGAAGCCTCAGACTCACATAGCTGTCCACCCTTGTCAAGAGCCTAAAATATTGTTCTTTGTTTTAATAAACAAAGTTACACTGTACATATTCCAAACTATATCCCAGCTTTAGCAGAACCCCCTTCGGGGAACAAGGGACCTGGAACTAGGAGAGCAACAGACAGGAAACACAGTTCTTTTTTTTTTTTTTTTTCTTTTTCCCTCAGAGATTGCTGTTCTTTCCATTGAGTCTTCATAAAGCATCTAGACTCTCCAAGTGCTGACCTCATCCCTCAGGAAAATACAGCAACAATTCTATTCAAGGCTTAAATTGTGGAAAACTTTTTTTCTTTTCATTAAAAAAATTATTTAGCATGAATCTTGTTTCCACACTACCTTATTCTTTTGCAAGGTCTCATTCCCCTTTTTATGAAATAGTCTTCATCATTATGTGCCATGTGATTTTCATTCAACTGCCACGTTACTTAAAGATGCTATTCAGCAAGGGTGCCCTCAGGGGTTGCTTAGCACTAAGGACAGGTAAGAGGGAGGAGTTGGAGGTAACATCAGGCTAACTTTGGACAAAGGATTGACTGGACAGATGGAAGCAAAGTATCAGGGCCAGTGGACTCTCTGCCATGGAGGATACAGAGAAGTGGTTCCATAGTGGTCACCACACAGGTCCACCACCAGCTGTGTGTACAGACTCCAGAAGCATCCTGAGAACACATAGCATTTCCTCATGTCCAATATCTCTTTAAGTCATGTTGAAGTAATTTCCCCCAGATTGTAACTTCAAATCTACTATCGTTTCTCATATCAAATAATTAAATAGGAGTTGAGCATTGGGGGCACATTCTTTAGCAAGCAACATCATTTAGGTATAGAAGGTTGGTTGGAGAAATACAGCTGATAAAGGAACACAGTTCATAGAAATGTAATTTAGTTTTTCTGCCTCCCAAGTCTTCTTCAAAATCATGTGAAACTTGTGATTTTATCTTGGTCAACGCCTTGTAACATAAACTGATTACTCAGTATCTCCTTCACAATTCCTCAATACTCACATTCAATCCTAATACCCCAGAGACTCACGTGGCAGAATTCTGGTTATTGAGCAAGATAGTTTCCAGAGTCCCATCCACTAGGTCCCTAGGGAGTCAGAACATAAACCAGGAGGAAAGCAGCTGACTGAGCACTGCTCATATTTCTCTGATCTGGGCAAAGCTTCCTAAGATACATCTGTTTTCTTAATTCTGTCTTTATGAAGTCATTATTCACCTCCAAGATCTTAACTCACTCTTTTCCAAAATCCAGATTCTTTCCCCCCAATTCTTCAGTCATAAAAACACAGGGGTTAACTGCAGACCCAAATCAAGGAAATCTGCATCCCAATAGAACAAAATTACAGTATCCAATAGCCCAGCAAAATAACAGTATCACATAATTAAATCCACGGAAATAATCTGGGCCACACAAGCAAAATAGCAATAAATCTAATCTTGTGCATATAAATAAGAAAAATGGCTAATTAACCACAGTCAATTGAGATGGAGGACTGGCCAGGACCAGGAAGTATGGCAGTGCGGGTGGAGGTCCTCCAATCCCTCTCAATTCTTTCTATCCTGCCTCCCTGAGGAAATGTCCATTAACACAGATGTTCAGTTGCTAAGAAGGTATTTATATTACTCTGTGAAAAGGAACTTGGTTCCAGGAGATCCCTCCCAGTGGATCTTTTATCCCTCTTCTTGACCCTCTCTTCCAAGACTTGATAATGCTGTGTTCCCAAGAACAAAAACATTGTTAGAGACCTGGGTGCTATCTGCTATCTGCTAAAAACCCCTATATCAAAACATCTTATACAATATATGATCACATTGTATTCTTGGATCACTATACCCTCCCTGGTTTTGAAGTCACAAAACTTTTGAACAGCACACTTAGGTGAGAATGCAATGAGAAGGGCATGCAACATAGATGAATCAAAAGATGCTAGCAGAGAGAGACTCTGATAGTTCCTTCACACATTCCTGGGGAATTCTCCTTGTACCACCATCACCACTATCAGTCTTAGTTCAAATTTAATCTCCTTCATCAGAAGTTTGCATCCATAAATCAGTGACAATAGCAAGTAGATCGGCATAACATGTTTTCCTGTGTGAAAGTCTGCTAAACACTTTTCTTAATTTTTTATTGTTTACCTTATCACTGAGTTTTAACAGTCATTTACACAGTCTAGAGACAAATCATTCATAGACACACATAGTATTTTCTCACAGTCTCTATCTTGTGCTCTCATTTCATTAAAGACTTATTTTGAAAAGGACAAACTTTTGGTGACATTTAAATCATTACTTTTTAAATGTGTGGTTTTTGTTTTGATTAAAAATTTTGCCTAAATAAGGTCATGTGCAGTTTCTTGTAGTTGCTTCAAAATTTTAGCTTATGTGTTCGGTTCTGTGGTTAATTTTTTGTATATGCTTGTGGCATCAAGATTTAGGGTTCATGTTTTCCCTTAAGTAAGTTTACTTTTCTAACACTTGCTGAACAAATGATCTATTCCTAATTGAATAACCTTGGAAACTTTACTGAAAACCCATTGACCACATCTATGTGAGCTTATCTATTAGAATTTCTACACAGCTCCATTGGTATTTGTTTATATCAAAATGACACTGTCTTGATTAGTGTAGATTTATAGTAACTTGGAGTCAAGCAGTGTGAGTCCTCCAACTTAAATTTATTGCTATGTATTTTTCTTTTGAAATTGTGACAGCTGCCCTAGGTCTTTTGTATTCCAAAGTAAATTTTAGAATTAAAATTTAGAAAGAAATTGCCTTTAGGAGTGTATGTGTGGCATTTGTGGTGTGTACTGAGGCAAACGTGTCAGTACAAAGGTGCACATAGGAAAAGAACAAAAAAACCTCTAACCCTTGCTACAAGGGGGGGTCTCAGAGGAGTGAAAAGACTGGAAAAGCTATGAGATATATCCTACAGGCAAGGATGGATTTCCTTATTCTATTTGTTACTGCCTCTCCTTTTGGCAGACTTCCTGAAACTTGATATAAGAGTAGAATCTCTTTAGCTCTTTCGAGGACTCCTTGGCCCCCTAGACAACGTGTCTGTAACTTTAGTTTGTATTTCCTACCATTTTTACATGTATAGATCATAGAGAATATAATCTTTAATTATGTGCTTTCATCAGTAGAAAAACAATACAGCATGTAATTGTTTCTTCTAACCTCTTCTATGGAGCATATGTCACCAATCATCAATCATCAGTGTTGTTGCTTTTATTAGTAGCATTTCCTTTTTTTGGAATGCACTGATTTCCTGTTTGTTTGGTGGACAAGTACTTTTTTTTTTTTTTTTTTTTTTTTTGAGACTAGGTCTCACTATGTTGCCGGGGGTACCGCAGACTCAACTTGCCTGGGGTACCGCGGACTCAAGCAATCTCCAGTTACAGTCTCTTAGGTAGCTGGGATTACAGGCACATGCCTCAGTGCCCAGCTGCTTTTTTGAGACCAGGTCTCGCTGTGTTGCCCAAGGTAGTCTCAAACCCACAGAGTCAGGAAATCCCAAGCCTCTTGCCTCCCAGAGCTTGGACAACAGGTGTGTGCCACCACACCCGGCTTGGTGGATGAATACTTAATGGTATGAACATATTATCATGCATCTCTCCATTACCAATTGAAAAAAAAATTGGGTTGTGCCTGAATTGAAGTTATTATAATTAAGACTGCTATGAATATTTGTAAACAAGTCTTTCTACAGAAATGTTTTCATTTCATTAGATAATTAGCTAGAAATAGGATGGTTAATTTTTACCAAAAGTGTATGTATGCTTAACTTCATGAGAAACTGACCAAAAATTCCAAAATGTTTGTTCTGGACAACTTAATGCTTGTTCAAAATCTTGAAGAGACTTAACACCTATCTGTACTGAGAACTTATTAAATTTCCCATTTTTTGTGGCTCAAATGTGGTATATGTACTTAATAGCCAATCTTCTATTACATTTAAGAATCTGCTAATTAGCTAGTTCTCTCTGTCCTTTATTCCAGGCTCTTCTCTTCTAATTTAAAGGTAGAAGAAATGATATCTTTATTCTATCTTGACCACAAGGGAGGAACACTACACATTTTTTACATTTTTGCTGAGGTATGTTAACAAATTGATGGATTTCACTGGGCATTTTCCATGAAAAGTCACTTAAAAATCTCATTCTTAATCCCACTTTTCTCTTAACTTGTTTTGTTCTTTTGATAGCTGATCTTTTTCCTAAATTTAACTATCTGTAGACAATAGCTGCCTACTTCCAAACTAAGACTCTCTTTACTCAAGGTTTTCCATTGAGCTATTGGCTCAGGAACCATGTGACTCCCAGCAAAACTTAGTGAAGTCAGCAGACTAATTCTACATATTAACACCACAAAAGACAGACAACATCTTTTTTTAACTCAGATATCAGTCTCTATACTGTCTGCCATTGAACCGAGGTAATATCCCATGTTTTTGTCTTACTATTATTGCAGCATACTGATTTTGTAATACTTGCTACATTAGATTAGACTATATTCTATTGTGCCACCAAGTTAACTCTCAGAAACCAAATAGCTGTTCACAGCACACTTACTGCCCAAGGACTCAGACTGCTAGAATCATGACCTGGCCAGAGATGTTTCTGCTGCTGTTCTTCTAGCCTCTTACCTCACACATCAACCATAGAGCCTCATATGGCAAGATTTATGCCTTTGAATTATATCTTAATATAACTATTACCAATAAACAAATAAATAAGTAACTAACTAAGTTAATAAAGGATCAAAGCCAAGGCAGATGGAGGGTCAGGGAGAAGAAGAAAGCTAGGTCATGCTCTCCTCCAGCTGCATCCCTTTTTGCAGGTGCAGAGAGAATAACTTGGTTTCCCTGAAATATGTGCAGCCTCTAACCAGATCTTCCCAGCTCAGAGAACAGCTTGCTTTCACCTCTGGTTTGTTATCTCCCTACCAGTTATTGCCTGTTTACAAACTTTATCCTGAGTGACCAGTAACCAAAATATGTGCAAATAATCTATTTTCCAGAAGCATTTATTTACTTGAATACTACTAATATGTTTATAGTCCCAATGTGTATAACCATCCAGCCTATGGCCTTGTCTTCAGCCTGTGTTATCCCCCCAGTTTGAAAAGGCTTCTGGAACACAGTAGCCAAGCATGGAGGGTAAGGCTGGACACAAGTAGCTCACATTTTCAGGCCCAGAATAGCTCTTCACATGCTTCAGCTGTCCCATTCACGTGCTATCCTCAGATCTAGTCACTCCCCAAATACCCATCTCCATTTCAGGGTACAGGAGAGGTCATTTATTATCAGAATAGGTTTTCTCATGCCATCGTCACTTTCATAGGACAACGCAGAGTGCTGGAGCCTAAAAGGAAACTGTTGGAAGAGGAAAAGGTAGACAGAGCACATGGTTTTAGGCGAGGTCAGATTCTGTTCATTCTTGGGACAGTAAGGAGAAAATAGTCTAGAAGGAACCATGTGCTTTGCGGGAGGGTAAGCGGGAAAGTTGGAAGGACCAGTTCTCTGCCATGAAGACATTGAGGGTGTAGAAACGATGAGGGCACTGAGATGCCACAAAGTTTTCCAAGCTTTCTGTCCAACAGAACAGTGGTCACCCTTTTGTCCTAAAGAAAGAGATATACAGCTAAGAGCTCTGAAACCACATTTCCCCCAGAAAGTCTTGTTAAACACCTTAGCATAATGTGTGTGTGTATTAGCATCTTCCTTTGAATTTTATCCCAGTATTTTTTGGGGGACAGAGCCT
Source organism: Uropsilus gracilis (assembly GCA_004024945.1). Lineage (NCBI taxonomy): Eukaryota > Metazoa > Chordata > Mammalia > Eulipotyphla > Talpidae > Uropsilus > Uropsilus gracilis. The sequence continues at coordinate 33,930 of PVHY01007949.1, forward strand.
TAGCCCAGGAAGAGCCCCACCAACGTATCTGAGAACAGACCAAAGGAGTTCTACTGTTTCTCTATTTGAGGTTTCACGGAGTGTGTTCATTCTGCAAAACTCATGACTCACCCTTTGCCAAATTCCAATCTGTTTTTAATTTTACATCTATAAACACAGATGATCAAGTCTGATTTTTCCTATCACTTTATCCAGAAACTGAAATCCTGATCCAAGTCACAGTGGCTAAGCTTTAGAAAGCAATATAAGATGAATGAAAATGAACTTAAATTGATGTGTTGATATAAAGAAAAGATGATTAACAGAAATAAGCCGGAAAGAAAAAGAGAAATATGGGATGGTCTCACTTATATGAAGGATATAGGGAAAAGCAAACAAAGGAATAAGAAAAATTAAAAACAATTGAACCATAGCGCGAGAGAAGGGGAGGAGGAAGATAAAGGGGGAGGTGGAGGGCACATAAGATTAAGAAAGATGGTTAAGGGGTATTAAGGAAATGGGAGAACCATGGGGTACACAATGAGGTTTTATATATATATATATATATACACATATATATATATAATTAAAGAAAGAAAAGATGATAAAGAATCATCTGAACATGAGGTTCAGAGACAGCTCCCACCATTCTGCACTGGAGCTGTACAAATCAACACAAACTAATTTTATTTATTAATTTATTTTTTGAGGTTAGGTCTCACTATTTTTACCTATGGAACTGCAGGCTCATGTTGCCTGGGGTACCATGGACTCAAGGAATACCCAGCCTCAACTTCCCAGGTAGCTGGGATTATAGGTGCATGGCACCATGCCCAGCTATTTTTTTTTCAAACTAGGTCTCGCTATGCTGTCCTGAGTGGACTCAAACCATGACCCATGGTCCCCACCGCGGCTTCCTAGGCTGCTGCTTACAGGCACGTGCCACTGTGCCGGGCCCACAAACTCATTTTAAAAACATATGTATAAACAAAAATTCAGATGTAGAAAATAGAGAAAATTACAGATATGTGGGTATGCCTGAGTCTGCACATTCTTAACTCTCTGCTGAAATAGTGTAGAAGCAATGTAATAGCGGACATGAACACATGTCATTTTAAAATACCTGTCTCCCAAAACAACAAGCAATTTCTCCTTGGAGAAATTCTTGATGCTAAGGCAAAGACAGATAAGAAAAGATACTTTGGAACATCTTGAATTGCTGGAATGTAAAGAAGAACTTTAAAATAATACTGTCATATAGATTTGAAGGCTGTTAATAAAGTATACTTAATTGTTTTTACCAGAAAGAAAATAATTATGTGATGATATATGTTATACATACTGTTAGCTAGTGCTCGAGTGATAATCATTTTGCAATATAGCAGCATACCAGATAAAAGTGCTGTACATACCTTAATCTTACATGGTGTTATATATCAATTATATTTCAATAAAGCTAGAGTAATTTAATGTCTATAATCATAGACATAATTAAATTGTAAAGTAACTTAGAAGAGGCAAGTTTTTACAGAAGAACTCTAACTACTACACATGTAACAAAATGGAATAAGTGGAAAATAACTGTTACAGCACCACAGTAATAATTACTGTATATAAGCTTCACTAATGAATGCTAAACTTAATTGGGCTAACATTATGGGCTATCATTAATGTGTCAGGATCCAGGGATCCCTCCTGTGCTTCCTTATATCCATTTCTAAGGTTCCCCACCCAAGACACCTCCTACTTGAACACTCAACCTGTCTAGTGCCTGATGGAGGGGTTGTCAGCAGACAACAGCTTTTGGAGTGGGTATGTAAACCCACCATGTTTTGCTAATGATTCGTGCTGCCTAGCCAGCAATCAGAAAAATGCCAGTCTTGTCCTTCAGTTCACACTGAAGAGCTCCAGTTACACTCCTACCACCATACCACCTGAGATCCAGCTCCACAATCCCTTGTGCTTTTTCCCTTCCTTAGTTTGACGTTTTTCTTCCCCTTCTCCAGCTGTTTGCTTCAGATCTATGGCCAGCTTACAAGTTTTGTCTTTTTTTTTCCTGCCCCCTTTGGTTTCTCTATTCCACATATAAGAGAAAGGATCTGGTATTTCTCTTTCTCCTGGTGTACTTTGTTTAGAATAATCCCTTAGAATAAACCCCACCCATGTTACCACAAATGACACAAGGTTAGTTTCCCTAATTGTTGGGTAAATGTATACCACAACTTTCTGGCCCAATCATCTGTTTTGGGGGATAAAGCTTGTTTCCATATCTTGCCTATCATAAATAGTTTTGGAACAAACATAGAATGGCAGGTTTTCTTTTGAATTAGCATTTTTGTGTCCTTTAAGTAGGTTCCCAGGAGTAGGAATTCTGGGTCCTATGGTAGATCCATTTTTAGTGTTTAAGGAAACTCCATACAGCTTTCCAGTGTCAGTCAAGTCATTCTTACCAGAAACAGAAGGTGATGGATCTTATACGGACACTTAAAGATACTTTTGATGAATTAATAAAGATTGAATGTGCAATAGCGTGAGACTGAGAAACTGCTGGGAGCCACAAACTTGGAAGATCTTGTCTTTTAATAGCCTTTGCCTCCAGGAAGAGAGAAAGAGAAGCGAGAGCAGAGAAAAGAGCAGGAAGCCAACAGGGGGTGCAAAAAGAGAAAGTCTCTTATTCCTGTCACCAAAGGAAGGATAGAAATGTTTGTAAAGGCCACACACCAAGTGGCAGCCAAGGTCAAAGACTGAGATTTACTTGAAGATGATTGACATACCACATCCTTCAGCTTTTAGCATCATTACATCACAAAGATCACTTCAGTATAGTAAAGTGGATTATAGATGAAACTGGTGCAAAGCACTATTTTTAAGTTGTAGTACATTAAAAATTCCTAACTAAGAGGGTGGAAAAAAAGATCACTAGAGAAATTTTAAGCCTCTGATAAGCAGAGCTACAATAAATATTAAACCCAACATGACTTCTAACCAGATTAACATAATCCCTATACTAAATACTATTAACCTCAGTTCCTATTGGCATATATAGCATATCCAGCTTTCAACAAAAATTTCCATGGGAAATAGCAAGAAAAGCATAGACTAGAAAGATGTTGCAATGATGAGGACTGGACTTAGATATGACACTGTTATTGGGGTTATCAGACAGAATTTAAATGAAGTATGAATAATATGTTATGGACTGAATATACATGACATGTATGGACAGATAGGTAAGGAGAAAGATGAAATTCAAAGAAATAAGCAAAAATAAATGAAAGACATAGAAACGTAGGCACAGGAATAAAGAATGCCCCAGGCTAATCAATTGACAGAACATGGTTAGGAAAAGAATCAAATATACATAGGTCAGTAGAAATTTCCTCATTGAAATGGAAAGAGAAAAAGGAATAAAACTTTTTTAAAAAGGAAATTTGAGTATCTACAAAAGGTTTTGACAACATCAAGAGACATAATATACTCATAATTTGAATACAGGAAGGAGGAGGGAATGGAACAGAATAAATATTTCAGTTAATAATTACCATGATCAAAATTACTGAATACCAAGCCAAGATTCAGGAAGCATATAGAACACCAAATAAAACAAGAAGCAAAACAAAAGGGAAAAATCTATACATGTATTCAAACTGCAGAAAAACAAAAACAAAGAAAATAATAATGGAAGTCAGATGAAACAAAGCTTTACCTATAGAAGGATAAGACTAGTGATTATAGTGAATTTCTTTCAAGAAACAATTCAATCAATGAATTAATGAAGTAAAAGCATTAAAGTATACCAAAGAGAAAAATCACCATGGAATCATCCATTTGCAGATGAAACATTCTTTAAAGGTGAAGGAGGTGAGAAGTGCTCTACAATTACAAAGGACGATTTAACATCTACCCCTTCCTATTTAGCAATGAGAACATGTGAAATTGATAAAAATAAACTTTTTCAAAATAAACTTGTTTTCCAAAATAAACTATGTATTTTAGCCAAAGTCTTATAATAATTGAATGTGTGTTCATTAAAAAATTCTCAATAAAAGCAGACTTCTTTCATTGTAACTTGCTCTATTCCCAATCCCTCTAGAACTCTAGAGTGATTCGAAACCTTGCTGTACTGTAGTTGTGGTCAGTTATTATTGGACAAAGTGATGTTAGTCAATCTCTGAGCAAGTATAACTAGCTTACTTTGTTGAATGATGGAGATATCAGTAGTAACAGATGCAAAATGGCAAAGATATCATGGCGTTAGTTCAATAAATTCACTAAATAAACAATCATAAACACTGAGAAGGATTATAATTTCTAGGGTTATGTTATTTTACATGTATAGTTTTCAGTAAAAATGATACAGAGAATCAAATAAAAAAGGAAAATATATCCTGTGTACAGAACAAGAAGTAGTCAGTGAAAAGTCTCAGAGGAAGTCTAGATGTTGAACTTAATAGAAAAGATAAAACATCAGTTATTATTGTCACGATTTTAAATGAAATAGTGTTCAAAGGAAGTATGAGAAAAATATCTCAACATTTAGAGAATAAAAAGAGAATTACTTTGAAAGTGGAAATTTTAGAGTTGAAAACCATTACTGAAATGAAGAATTCCCTAGAGGGGTTTACAGCCTGTTTAAAATAGCAGCAAAATAGCAGCAAAATAATATTTGAATAAATAACTACTGAGATTTTTCCATATTATATAAGAAAAAGAATGAAGAAAATTCAATAGAACTTTAAACATCTTTGGGAAGTATCAAGTGTCCCACATATGCATAATGAGATTCCTTGAAGGCAAAAAGATAGAGAAATTAGCAGAGAGAATATTCAAAGAAATACAAGCTGACAAGTTATCAAATATGATTAAATCATTAATTTACACATGCATAAAGTCAAGTAAAATCCAAATAGGATACACTCAGATTTTATATCAAGATATTGTCATATTTTAAAGTCAAAGTGAAAAAAAACAGCTTGAAAAATGGGAAAATGTTTACAAATCATGAAGTTGAGAAGGGTCTGTTATACGGACTCTATGATGGAGTTTAAAACTCCCAAACAGGCTAACATCCCACTTGAAAAATAAAATGTGTAAATGATTTGAACAGACAGTTCTTCAAATAAGATAGACACATCCAATAAGTGGATAAAGAAAATGTTCACTCCCTTTGGCCATAAGGGGAAATCTAATCTTTAAGGACAGAGACTTCACAAAGGACATAGTGGTCAATGAAATAAACCAGTTTTACAAAACCATAAACTGTGTAATTCCACTTACAGGGGAAACTCAAGAGACAGAAAACAGATTAGTGATTACCAGGGCTTTGAGAAAAAAGAAGTTTGCATAGATTGAAGGAGATTGTGTTGGAATATATCTGTATCTCAATACTAACTTCACAGCTGTGTATATATAATTATACATATATATACACACATGCATATATAGTTACTCCAAAATTAAAAAAAAAATTTAAAAAGTTACTGTCAAGTTTAATAAGGAGAACATTAATAATACTGATGCTTCCTAAGTGCCTTTCCCTTATTTCCCCTTTCCCCTACCTGCCTTTCCCATACCTGCTGAAGAAAGCTATTACTTTGATTTCTTTGTTTCTCATTCCCATATATATATATATGGATATATATATGGATATATAAAAATTCCCAAGTTTCCATATCTGTAGTGACACAGTTGACAATTAATGCAAATACATTTTGCAATTACTTAGAAAAAGCTGCCAGTCTTAGCAAATACTGACATAGGGGTTATAAACCTGGTATTAGTATTCAATCGTCAAATCTTAAAAGACAGGCATTATCACCACTTACATGCTCCAGTTCTGAATCTGAGCTAAAGTCCTGCAAGATGGGAATGGGAGAATTTTGAACATGACTCATTTTGTGTCTGGAGTTTTGCATCAATTATACTAGAATACCCTGTCTGGTATATGGTAAATACTTTGAACATCCAGCCTAAGAGATTTCACCCTATTCCAATTTCAAGTAGTTATTTTTCAAAATTGGTTGTAGACATTGCATTAAATTGTTTCTATATTTTAGGTCTATGATCCATATGGAATTCATTTGTGTGTAATGTAAGATCAAAGATCAGATCTTATTTCCCTCCACGGTTATTTAATCTGTTAGAACATTTATTGAAAAACAATACCATTGATCTTTGTTGTAAACTATTTGCTTGTACATGCATGAGTCTATTTTTGAGGTTTATTTATTTATTTTTTGGTCCTCGTTAGTTTATTGCTCTATCTCTGTGAAAATACCACACCAAGAAAGTCTAGTTATAGTCTGATCTTTATCCACTATCTTCCATGGAAAGAACCCAGCTGGGAGTGGTCTTGAGGATTCCTCCTAGAGAGAGAAGTCCACAGGCTTTCAGCAACCTTTCGCATTACTTACTCTGCTGCTGAGTTGTCTTCAGCAACAAAATCTGTACAGAGTTGAAAACCAATTTTCATCAGAGGCATTGGTTTTAAAAGTCCTGATGGATGGTAGATTAAATCATACAGTGTTGCTTTATCATTCTATTGCCTTCCCATTACGAGAAAAATTTCTACCAAATTGTAGCCTAGAATGAATAAAATGAGTGGGAAACTCAAGTCTCTGAAACATGAAAACCTGTTCATAATCTGTTCCCACTCTGCCCACAAGCCTTCTGGAAATCTCCTTACATTTCCAGTCACATAATTCACCACTTCTAAAGTATCATTCATTTACAGGTAAACTGTATGCCTTGGTAATTTTATGAGGATTCCAATGTCTTTTGCTTGGTGAACACATAGAGAGAGAAGAAATATGTTATTTTGGGTTTTATTTTTTATTTTTATTTTACAGAAAGCATGGGAAAATGCCCTAAAGGACTCAAGAACTTTCTGGGGGAGGTAGAACCAACAAGAGTAAGGCAAGGAGAGGTTCCTTTTTCTTGACAGCCCCCTGCCCTATCTTTCCCTAAGTAAAGGAAGTTAGGGTCCAGATTCAAAGTTCCTTAACATGTGCCAATACTCATGCTACATGAAACCTCCTCCCAAGACTAAAGTCATAAATTTCCCACTTCCTAGTTCACTGGAAGATTCTATTCCAGGAAGAAGGAAGAGGATCCACACAATTGAGGGCACAGAAACCTCATATTCTCAGAGAACTCAATTTCACATGACTTGGACAAGTTATAGTAAAATCTCGTGCACAGCAGTTTTTTAACCATGTTTTGTCCACAGGACCTTTGATAGCTAGAGGTATGGAATAAGGACTTTGTTTCACAGGGGACTGACTCTCCCCAGTTAGTTCTGCAAGCAGAAATGCCATCAAGTTCATGTCTGTGGGGCTATGAGTGCCTCTTAGCTCTTATGTCTTTTCATACTCCTTTTTTTTTAATTCCATATATTTAAACACTAATATTCAGAATCTTTCTTTTCCTTCTACATGACAAACCAGGGACCCATTCCAACCCATGATCCCAATCATAGCAAATAATTTTTTTTTTGAGACTAGGTCTCACTCTATTGCCTGGGGAACCACAGGCTCACATTGCCTGTGGTACCACAGACTCAAGTGATTCCCCCAACCTCAGCTTCCCAAGTAGCTGGGATTACAGATGCATACCACCATGCCCAGCTATTTTTTGGGACTAGGTCTCACTATGTTGCCCTGGCAGGTCTTGAACCACGGACTCAAGCGATTCCTAGTCTCGCTTTGTAGGCTGAGATTAAAGGCACATGCCACTGTGCCCACACCACAAATAAGTATTATATTAATCTAAGAGGCCAGTGACTTTATCATACCATTATTTTATATAATAAGAAGAAAAATAAAGAACATACCGATTAAGTACTGACCCACTTCCAAGATGCCACCAATTCAAAGATGTAAAAATATGTAAAAAGACATGTATTCCAAATAAGTGTTTCTGAGTAAGGTCAGAGTTTTGTGAAGTGGGTCAACAAAATTGTAAAGGCACTTCTGTGACTTATGATGATAAGATAGTTATTGCTAATCAGAAACCACATATGATGAAAGAACATAGGGGATAAAATAAAAGGGATAAAATCATCTACCCAAGATCTGCCCAACATTTTCTATAGCCCTGGAAGGGAGGTTTCAGGACCATTCCTCCCAGCCGAGAAGATCAGGAGTGAATTGTGTGTTGTAATTCTACTCTGGACCAGAAACCACTAAGCACAAATGGGGAATGGTGGTCAGGGGCTACATCCTTTGGATGCCACTGACAGAGAGATTGGCATGATGGCTCCTTTTGAGTGTCCAAGTCATCATGAGGGCTCAAATGGCAAGGGATGTCACATGAAGTCTTACAAACAGCAAGCAGACACCAGGGAGAGTCCTCTCATCCAGAAAGGATTTCAGGCTGTTTTCCATGCCCCTTACCTCTCATCCACTTGCCCTTAAACCAGAAAGTTTTCCCTATGGGACAATGTTACACAGATTACAAGTCTGTAACAGATTTCCCTGACAGAGCTCATTCCAGAGCATGATTTCAACTACCATGGCAGCCTCTTAGACAGAAAGGAATTATGAAGATCAGAGACTGGTGAAGAACAGGGTTGGTAGAAGTCTCAACTTTCTGGGGTCAGATTTCCACTCACAGTTGTTCTCTTCAGAACTCATCTGGTCTACTATCTAGCCACTGAAACCTTTAACTCACCTGCCAAATCTACGGCTGATAGTTCTCCTTTAAAGTCATGAGTTATTCAGGCCTCTTTAACTCTCCATCCTTGAAGCACCTCCAGAATCCAATTCCAATAGCCCAACAGCTAAAGTTTTACAGAAGGGCAGAAAAGGGAAGCTTCTGAGAAGTCATCTTGATGTTTTCACAGTGCAAACCAAAATATAGATCTTGGCAAATCATGTGAGCGCAGACAAAAGGGAAGGTGTAAGGGGAGAGAATGAAACTGATCACACCTCACATCTACAACCCTTTTTGGCAGTGAGCCAAAGTTAGGGAGCACTCATAGAGGTGTCATGGAGAGCCAAAAAAAATCTCTATATGATCTGTCTCTAGCTCAGAGCTGCAAGAGTATCACAGAGACACAATATGCACTGCTGTCTGAACACCAGTCCTACCCATAGGCTTCAATTTAAACACTTTAAATGTTTATCTCTACAATAGGTTCAGCATTCACAGCATCTTGTCTCCACCTTACACTCAAAGTGTGCTTCAAGGAAAATCCAGACTAGGGTAATAAGTAAGGCTGCATAGAAAATCAGCTCATATGCTAGAGTCAGAACTCCAGAGCAGCTACATTATCCACACAGTTTCTGGAAATGTTCTCAGCACTCATTAATGTAGGAGAACACTGATTCTCCTACAACTTCTCATCTCATCAAAAACCTGCAAAAATTTAATTTTTCATATACTATTGACATGAATCCTCACAGGTCTACCCAAAACAAGTATTGCCAAATCCATGGGAACAGGGACCAGCATATTTTAGTGTAGTGCCCTGGCCAGACCTATTTGATGTCATTTCATTGCAATAGGAAAGAAACTAAAGGGATGAACATATGGAGAAGAGAAAGTTAAGACAGCACCATCTCCACCTTTCTGCTCCTCAATCAGCCCAGAGCAGTACAAACAAAAAGCACAGAAATAAAACAGGTACTTCAGTTAGTCTTTGGAGCAAACCTTGGCCAGAACAGAACAGTGGTAGTGGTATACTTCCCCTGCCTGGCGCTGGCTCTGTTCTTAGGAAGTAAGTCTATAGAACTATGAACTTCATTTCTCCAGAAGACCAATTTTCAAAGAGTTCTTGGGTTAAATCACAGATATGCTTCAGCAACCTCAGCCACCTTATTCACAAAGTTTCTGAGGCTCAGAAATCCAGAAGGAGAAACTTACAAAGTACGGGAACAGAACAGAAGACTTGAAGATAGGGTGTCAGCTGAGTGCCTATTTTCTTTCTTTGGTGCCTAGGAAATGTATTGACTTCACCAGACTGAATTGATACTTTGTCATATCTTTAGTGTTTAATCCATGCATTGAATTACTATTAGCAATTTTATTATTCTCTTTTGATAAGACCCTCTGAAATGGGAAATTATCACAGTAAAGCCTATTCCTTTTTATTTTATTTTATTCTATTCTAAATAATGAAAGTTTTAAGAGCTAAATGAAGATTGGGAAATGTAGTGAAAATGTATAAATGGCTCATTATCCATCAACACTGATTGACAGAGATGAATGGCTAGGTTGGAAGCTAATAACAAAGGGAAAAAAAAGTTTAACTTCTATCTTCCTAAACTTCCCAACCTATATCATGGGTGTATTCAGTCATTATAAGATCAGCTAATTTATTCAGTCATCATGAGACCACCAAGTTTTGCAATGAAAACAGTGAGTAGGGTAATCCCTTTCTTCCACTAAATAACATTACACCTTGAAAAGGCTTTAGAGAGCTACACTTCTCATTTACTTCTTCGAGTTTTGATCTAGCCACAGCCCATCTTAATCTACCAGACAATGTATCAGAACAGCGTGGTGAGCTATTTGTGTAGTTTTGAATTCAGTAGGTCCAAGGTGCATTCTAATAGCCCATTTTAACTTTAGGTTTAGCTACTCTCAAATTCCATTCTCCTTTACCCACTAGTTTCTAAGTAGTTCTTTAGAGCCCACGTCAGGGATGCCAAGCCTCCTGGGACTCCACAAAGTCTCTTGGAAAGTTGTAACAGAACAGATAGGAACTGGAAGGAGGGTGAAGCCTCACAGATATTTGATTAAGTGACTCTACAGAATGTTGAAACAGTACAGAATGAGATCGAGGCTGTTTTTATTAAAGGAGGAAATTCCCCTAAGAGCATATCCCCACCAGGTCCTCTATGCATCAACTCCAACCAGCTGAACAGGTGCCATGGGAATTCTAGAGAAAGGCAGAGCACCCAGTGACCCCTTGTCTCCCTATGCCACTTGTTGCCAGAGAACAGAAACATTGGGCTAGACAACATGATTCTCAGAAGACAGTCATCTCAAACATGCACACATGCATTAGACCGACATTTGAAGTCATATATCAAGGTCACATTCCCATTCTGAGCCAATGAAAGAATTCTGGGGATTAGAAGCCTGAAAGGAGGAATGTAGCTGACCAGACACACAGCTCGTGTTTCTGCATCTGGGATTGTTAGTTCTTTCTACTCAGACTTCACGAAGCCTCTTTCCACCTTGCACAGGATAATGGGAAAATCCTGCCACAATTTCTCTTAGAATATTAAATAGGAATACTTAAATAATCAGGTTTCTTTTTTACTCAACTTTTGTGGTGTGAACCTTACAACTCATTCCAAATGATTATACCCTGGTTCAGCGTAGCCAGAGGAGATGAGAGCAGAGCAGCAAGGGTATGGCTAATGTGAAATCATGAAGTGGCTGCTTCCAGTCCAGGAATACAAAATATTATGTGCAAGAAGATGGACAAAATAGTTAAGTGGGCAAAACTCGGGGGATCAGCAATATTTCCCATGAATCTGTAGACTTATTTAAAACTCTCAATAAATGTGTTACAAAAGGATAGGCAATGCAATATTATTTCGCCATAAAAATAAGAAACCCTGCCATTTACGACAATATGGACAAATCTTGATGGCATCATGCTCTATGAAATCACTCAGACAGAGACAGACAAATACTATATCATCTCATGTATATGCAGAATATAAAAAGTCACAGAAACAGAGAACAGAAAGTGGCCAGGGACTGAGAACTTTGGGGAGAAGAGGACATACTGGTCAATGAGCACTGATGCCCATCATTAAGACAAAACAAGCTCTTAGGATGTACTATGTTGTAATTATCCTTAATACTATGCCATATTCTTGAATGTTGGAGGGAGATTATAAATGTTTCACCAACAAAAATGTAAATTCCATGTGGTGATAGAATTGTTAGCTCAACTTACTGTGGACTCATTTCACAATATACATGTATATCAAATCATCACTCTGCACACCTACATTTACATAATGTATATGCTGACTTTATCTCCATAAAGCTAGAGGGGGAAAGAAATGCATCTGGGATGTCATATGGCTCATGTTTCTCAGATTTGGGCAGAAGTTCCTAAGCTTTAGGTTTCTTCATTTAAATAAGGAGAAAACCAACACCCGCTTCAAAACACAATTCTTTTCTAGTCGATAGCCATGAGCTTTCAGGTTAGGGCCCTGTATAAAAGAGGAACTTTACTGTTGTCTTTAGAGATCTCATAAACCTGTCCTTGTCTTTAGAGATCTCATAAACCTGTCCTTGTGTCTCAGCATAAAGTCTGTGGAGATACTAAAAGGTGGGTACCCAGAACGGTGTCATTTAAAGGAAGAAGCAGACCAAAAAAACAGTAAAGAAAACAGTAAAGAAAGAAAGAAGAAAGAGAGAGAGGGGAAAAAAATCAGAAACAAATTCTCAATTCAAATCCCCTGTAACTGCTAAACCTGTTCCTTACATCAGGAAGATGATACAGACAGTAGGAATATTCTATATGTTCTTCACCCATCTCATTGGCTCTCCCTTTGGGTTGCCTTCTAAGATACCTCAAGTAAGTTTGTCCCCACTCTTATCCAAAGCCCTCGAGGATGCATTATTCACAGCATTTCAAACGCGCGTGCTTTTCAGAGGACATCCTCATGTTACAGAAAACTATAGTGTCCTGGCGACGCCCTTCCTCAGCGCAAACATGTCTGCTCTACTCCCTACAGGGGGGTTGTTAGCATGTTGTGTTTTGGGGGACCAAGTCTGCCCCTATGAGCTGCTAAGTGTTTTCACCCAGGGGTCTCAGTCATACATTTACGAGTATTGGACAAAGTTGCGTCACCACACAGCACGTCCTCAGTAGCAAAACATGTTGCTCCCAACCCCCTGCCTTGAATCCATTTCCAAGATTTAGCAGCCTGGCCTGGGTAATGAGGCTGACAGCAGCTCTGTTCTCATAAACTCCCCGAGGACGCTCCACCGCCCCCACCACAGGCTCACGGCAGCCACCTAAGTTAATCAACGCCTTCGCACGGACGCATTCAGCAGGCAGAGACGCAGCAGGTACCATACGTGGGGACCAGGCATCCAGCTAGCAAAGTGCGTAAATCTGAGCAGAGTCACGTTTTAGCCCGTCTCCATGGCAATAGAGAGGAGAAAACAGGCAATCAAGGATAATAAGCCCCGTGGGCGGGCGCCGAACCTGGGAGAGCAAGTTAAGCCCCTATCCTTCCTTTTCTCCCCTTTCCGCCCCCATCATCTCTCTGAAACATAAACAAGCATCTAGCCCCAGGAAACAGGGCCCTTCAGGGCACCATGACAACTGCCCTTCCTCCATCCTGCCTTCCCTCAGCATCATTCTGCAAAATGCCTACTTTCCCAATGACCTGGTGACAATATGGCCATCTTACGACACCCTATCCTGGGACTGGCCAGAAGAGGTTTCTGAGGGTCGCTGACCCGGGCAGTGAGGCAGGCAGCAAAGATGAACAGAGGTTAAATAGCTAAGAACAGAACAAATGGTGCTCTTTCTCCAGCTGTTTTCCTCAATTACCTTTTTTTCTGAAAAATTAAAACTTGCGGGAAAGTTGAAAAGGTAGTAAAAGTAAACCTCTGTAATATTCTCACTTAAATGTACCAGTTGGCATTTAGGAACACTACTATTCTATTAGTCTATGAATCTAAGTGTCTGCCTACGTATCCTAGTTGGTTTACTACTACCAAACTACTGCTGCATAACTAGGGTAAGTGTCACAATGCAAGAAACTCAAGGTCCACTCAATAATACTTCATATGCAGTCTATATATAAAGGTTCTCAATATATTTAGTATACACAATGCCCTTTATAGCTTTATATAATTAAATTCTGAATATTACTTAATATTACTTAAATTCTGAACTAGATATCTGATACATACAGTTCAGAATTTAAGTAAAAACATTTCATTGGGTTGTTTGGCTCTTTCCTTCTGTCATGATCACTTCTCCTCCATCAAAGCACGTACATATATGCCTAACTTTAAAAAATGATTTTCCCAGCTGGGAGTGGTGCTGCGTACCTGTAGTCCAAGCGCTGGGAGGCAAGAGATCACTTGTGTTCGCGAGTTTGAGACTACCCCGGGCAACATAGCAAGACCTGGTCTCGAAAAAGCAACCGGGCGCAGCGGCAGGCACCTTTAATCCCAGCTACCTGGGAGACTAAGGCTGGGGACCGCTTGAGTACGCGGAATTGGGAATACCCTGAGCAACATAGCAAGACCTAGTTTCAAAAATAAATAGACAGACAGACAGACAGACAGACAGATAGATAGATAGATAGATAGACAAAATAAAAAAAAGTATTTCCCCCCAAGAGTCCAGGATGTGTATAGTATTCCCCATTCTTCTTTCTGAATTTGCCTGAATACCCCCTCCAACCACAGGATGATTCAGATTCAATGTCCATATCATCAATGATGCTGGGATTGATGACCATTGCATTTTCTAGTACACCCTCCAATTACTAATCTGTTCTATAGATGTCATACCATAGTGAAGATACCCTCATGTGAACCCAATGAAACACTGAAATTTCATGATTTGTTGTAAAATAGTATAATTTGAAATTTAGGAACTTAACTATGTTTGTATAAGACAGATTTATACAATAAAGCAACAAAAATACTGGCATCTTTTTATTGATGTTAAGTGAAATTAAAAATAAGTAACTTAAACAGGAACAGTTTGTTTCAAAATCACAGCGTTTACTAATGGAGTTGTGAGAAAAAACAAATAGCAATCCAATTTCACTAACTTACACTATCATCGGAATTTTTATAAAAGCCCAATTTTATTTGAGTTTCTCAGATGTGACACTACCCTAGTTATGAGTAGTATTTTGGTAGTAGTAAATCAAATAGGATACATAGGCAGACTCATAAGTCCATAGACAAATAGAATATTAGTTCTCCAAAATGCCAACGGGTGCATTTAAGTGAGGATATTGTAGAGGTTTATTTTTAATTTAATTGAAAATTTACTGGGAGGTTTATAATTTCACTCCCACGTGGGTGCAAATGTTCTACTCACCCTCCACTAGCAGTGGAATGATATCAAACTAAATAATCGTTTGTATCTTGAAATCATCACAAAAACAAAAAAGTAACCTATAAAGTAAGAGAAATACATTAAGCTATGGGTTAATTTCCAAAATATACAAGGTACATATACAGTCCATCATTAACAGCAAATACAATATGATTTAAAAAATGACAAAGACTCTAAAGACTTTTTTCTAAAGGAGATATTCAGATGGCTTACTGACACATAGAAAAATTGCTCAAAATACATATTATAAGGGAAATGCTAATCAAAATTACATTGAGATACCACCTCACCCCTGTGAGAATGGTCCATATCAAAAATAATAAAATTTTCTTATTAATAGTTTCTTTAGGACTTATGGTTACAGTTAAGCACAATATTTTTATGTAATCCAACAACAACCACTTGTATGAAAGGATACACAAACTTAAAAAAAGAACAACTTTCCTCTACTAACACTTCCTCCCCTCCCAAAAAACCCACAGAACTGTGAGCCCAGTGATAACAATTGATAAATTGATTGGTTCAAATACTAAAAGGTACTGAAATGGCCCACCTACGTGATCTAGCTAGGAGTAATGGTAATGTGAATATTAAATTTTAAATGATTTATATTTTAATAGGGAGGAATCACTGCAATTTGATTAATTGGGTAGTGAACAATTGCAGCATGGGGGTCTACTATATAGATGCTTTTTCCCTTCAGGGTGGATAAGTTATCCATGGTCTGATGCTTTGGGATCATGAGTATCTTGGTACCGATGTCCTTCACAAAATAATTGTAACTGTGACAAATGATCCTGTCTGGATCACTTACTAAATTGAGACCTGAAAATACTTCTGTAGCTGTTTTTATGGATAGAAAAAGAGCTCCTCCCTAAGAGAAGTAACACATAATTCAGCAATCCCATTTTCGAGTATATACGCAAATGAAATGAATGAAAAATCTCAAATAAATATATGTATTCTCATGTTAATTACAGCATTAGTTATGCTAGCCTAGATAAAAAAATATAAGAATCTATATACTTAAATACTTTGAAAGGCTGTCCTAGATACACATATTGTTTGACAGTCATTTAGTTGGTTCATTCAAGTTGTCATATGTGACAGGGTTTCCTTCTTTCTTAAGGTTATGTGATATTCTATTTTATGTGTCTATTTAGGTATGAACATGTAAATGCATATATGTATAATGTTTGTATACACATGTACACACAATGAAATACTGCTCAATCTGAAAAAGAAGGCAATCCTCTTTCCTATGACAACAGAATAAACTTGGGTGTTATATAGCAAGTGAAATAAATCAGACACATAAAAACAAATATAGTATGTTGTCATCTATAGATGGGATCTAACAAAATCAGGGAATTAATTAATCAGGGAATAGAATGATGATGACCAGGAGACAGGGCATGGAAAATGGGAGATGTTTGTTAAAGAATAAAAAGTTTCAGTTATATTAGATGAATAAATCTTGCAGCCCTAATGAATAATAAATCTAAAGAACAGTAAATACACTGTGTACTTACTGTACAGTACTATACTGTATACTTGCAAGCTGCTAATAGAGTGAATTTCAGGAATTTTTATTACATATGCCAAAATAGTAACTCTATGAGGTTCTGGATATGCTAATTATTTTTATTATCATAGTCTTTTCATATATGAATATTACATTAAAATGGTACATTGTCTACCTTAAGCAGATTTTATTATTTTATTATTTATTTATTATTATATTTCACTACAGTCAAGGGGAAATACCTAACATTAGCATCAGTGCAGAATATTAACTAAACTGGTCTTTTTTCAGACATCAAAAATTTTCACCTTAATATCACTGTCCCTGTTATTTTATTTATTTTTTAAGACTAGGTCTCGCTATTTTTGCCTGTGGAACCGCAGGCTCACATTGCCCAGAATACCACAGACTCAAGTAATCCCCAGCCTCAGCTTCCCAGGTAGCTGGGATTACAGGCACGCACCATCACACCCAGCTATTTTTTGGAACAAGGTCTCACTATGTTGCCCCGAGCAGGACATGAACTGCGATCTCTGGTCCCTGCCGCAGCTTCCTAGTCTGCCGCTTACAGGCAAGCACCACCGTGCCTGATGTCCCTGTTATTTTATATCAACTTGCGTTTAGTCACAGTCTCTTATTTGTGACAGTTTCTCAGCTTTCACTTTTTGTGTTGGACCTTGGAACTTTCGAACAGTGCTGATCAGGCATTTTGTTGAATGTCATTTGATTGAAGCCTACATGGTGCTTTTTTATTATTAGACTATAATTGCGGATTCTAGAGAAGAATACCACAGTAGGGAAGTGTCCTTATAATGTCACATCAGGGGTGCATGACATCAACATAACCTATCACTGGTGATATTATCCTTTGATAACTTGGTTCGGGTGGTGTCTGCCTGTTTTCTCCACTACAGAGTTACTGTTTTCCACGTTGCATAATTGTTAGAAGTAACTTATTAAACCCACTCTAAAGGGAGAGGAAGTAACCTCTACCTCCTGGAGGAGAGAATACCTACATTTGTGTTTTGGAATTTGTGTATTTAGTAATTAAGAAATATTTAAGTGTAGTCTTATGTGTATAGTACTCCCCCTTACCTGTGGGGAATAGATTCCAAGTGTCCCAGTGGGTGACTGAGGCCTCAAATAATGCCATGCCTTATACACATTATGATTTGTCCTAGTCATACATACCACTTATAAGTTTAGCTTATAAATCAGGTTTAATAAGAGGATAACAATAATAACAAGTAATAAAGTTCAATGTACTATAAAAAAGCTATGTAATTATGATTGTCTCTCAAAATATCTTAGTACATTTAATAGTTTTGGACTGCAGCTTCTTGGTCTAGGATCTTGGCTGGATACAGTAACTCCCAGATGTGAAGTGTACAACCCCCTGCTATTCAAGGATGTGAGTTCTGGAACATGGATGAAACTTATTTCAGAGAACTTTTTGTAGACCTTAGATTTGCACAACAGAGCAACTGAGTATAGTAAATGAAAAATCCCATAAAGTACCCCATTTTCCTATCTCAGTTTTGGGGATTAAAAACACACAAATGAAATGGTAAGGACACATAGTGTTCCACATATACAGAAAGTTCTAAATAATCTAAACATTTTCTCTTGAGATATATTTGAGATTCACATTCCTGATTTCTCACATTTTACTTCTAAAAAGAAGAGAAGATAATCAGGGGTTTTCTCTGGATTTATGGGGTGAGTTATGAAAATAGCATGACTATAATGAAAATCTGTTGTAGAGTTCATGAAGTCCAGTCCTGGAAAGAATCTTGACTTGTCATGGTGCTCTCTCACTTCATAAACTCATAGATCTAAGTTCTTAAGGGTATACCTCTGAGGCGGGCACAATGGCGTGTGCCTGTAAGCTTCAGCCTATGAAGTGGCTGGGGCTAGGGATCGTGGTTCAAGTCCCGCTCGGGGCAACATAGCGAGACCTAGTCCCAAAAAACAGCTGGGCGTAGTGGTGCACGCCTTTAATCCCAGCTACCTGGAAAGCTGAGGCTGAGGATTGCTTGAGTCCGTGGTACCCTGGACAACGTGAGCCTGTGGTTTCACGGGCAAAAGTAGTGAGACCTAGTCTCAAAAAAAAAAAAAAAAAGGTAAACCTCTGAAATTAATGTTTTATCTGTATTCCAGATCTCACATCCTGGAATAACAGGGAGTTGGACACTTCTACTTATATACAGGAGATTCAGAATCCCAGACAAATGTCTGTCCTGAAAAGCAGGTGAAATCAGGGAAGAGATAAAACTATCACTATTTGCAGATGGCATGAAAAGTTACATGGATACCTCTGAAGATGCCACTGAAAACTAACCACAATAATAAATTAAGTTAAATGGCATGGCACAAAATCAAATTGCAAAAATCACTCCTGTTTCTATATGCAAATGAGTTAAAAGAGAAGGAAAATAAGAAATCAACGCCATTAACAAAACTACAACAAGAAATTAAATACCTAGGAAGAAACCAAGGAAGTAAAGGATCTATACAATGAAAAACAGACCATTGTTAAAGAAACAGAAGACACAAAAAAGGATAGATGTTCCTTGTTCATGGGCTAGAAAAACTAACATTGCTAAAATGGATACCCTACCTAAAGCAATATATAGATTCAATGAGATCCCTCTCAAAACTCCAATGACATTCTTCACAGAAATAGAACAACAACAAAAAATTGACCCTGAAATTAATATGGACCCACAAAAGTTTCCAAACTGCTAAAATAATCCTGAAAAAAAAAAGTAAGAGTGGCAGTATCACACACACAAACTTCAAACTATACTACAAAACTATATAAATCAAAGTAGAGTGGTACTGGGGTACTGGGGTACTGTACACAGAGCCCAGTGTAATAGAATTGAAGTCCAGAAATAAGCCTGTGCATCTATGGATAGTAAGTCTATGGTAAGATAGCTGGAATTATACACTAAAGAAAGGAGACTCTTTTCCAAAAGATTGTAAAAGTATGCTGGGCATACTGGACAGCCACATGATGAAAATCTAAACTAGATCACCATCTCTCACCTTAAACAAAAATTAATCAAAATAGGTTAAAGAGATTAATATAACTATAAAATATTCTGAAGAAACAAAATAGAAAAGCAAAGGAAACAAAAAAGAAAAGGCAAAATTCTTTGGCTACAAGAGACATCTTTGGGGATTTCTTTCCAACTGTGCAAGAGAAACAAAAGCAAATATAAAACAAGTGGTGTTACATCAAACTAAAATTGTGCTTTTGCACAGTGAAATAAACTATCAGTAAAACAAAAAGATACCCTACGGAAGGGAGTAAATATTTATATATCATAACTGAAGAAGTTCTGCTATGAAAAAATATATAAAGAACTCATGCAATTTCAACAAGAAGAAAACAACGACCCAATAAAAAAATGTCCATACGAGTGAAATAGGCAATTCTTAAAAGAAGTCATACTGATGGTCAATAGGTACATGGAAGAAGTCTCATCATCATTTATCATCAGGGAAATACAAGTCAAAACCACAGCAGGATGCCATCTCACACATGTGAGAATGGCCCATATCAAAAAGATCAGAAATGTCAAGTGCTGGGGAGGGTGTGAGAGTAAAGGAAGCCTCATATGCTCTCAATGAGGATGCATTTTGGTGGTGACTTCACTACTAGATATTTATCCCCCAAAATTCAAAATACTAACTTTGAAGGTTTATATGCACTCCTCTGCTTATTTTAGCCCTACTTAAAATAACCAAGTAATAGGAACAACTAAAGTGTATATGGAAAGAAGAGTGGATCAGAAAGAAGAAAAGAAGATTGTGTCTCTGTGTGTGTGTGTGTGTGTATGTATACACACACACACTCTTCTTTGGAATTCTACTTAGCTATGAAAAAGAAGAACTTTTGTCATCTGTGAGAACGTGGATGGAGGTAGGGAGGATTTGTAATGTTAAGTGAAATAAGTCAGAAAGACAAAGACAAATACCAGATGGTTTGACTTATATGTGGAAGATACAGAAACAAAATGAAGAATCATGCAAAACCAAACTAATAACAAACTCTTGACATCTGACTGCAAAACTGAGGCAATAGTAAGGGGAGGGTTGTGAGGTAGGAGTGGTGGAATGTGGGGGCCATATAAAGCATGTTGGATGATTAGTGGGGTTTTGGTGGTGGACATGGTGTGAAAACACTCATGGGTAGGAAAAATAACCCCTAACTATAGTTAAGGGACTATAACCCCTACACAAATGCAATGAAGCAATCCAAAAGATAAAAGAATAAAAGTGGGTGAGTAGAATAAAACAGTTGTTATTCAAAGTATCAGTCTCAACAAGTATATGTCCAATAGAAAAATACCCCAGAAACCATGAGTTTTGGCTTTGCATGGAGGGTAGGTGTCAACTGAAGTGGAGGAGAAATGAGAGAGACAAAGTGACATGCAGCTCCCACTTTTTGATCTCTGAGAATGGAACAGGTTTAAATGAAGAAGCTAGAGAGATGGAAAGGAAGCTGTGATACAGATGTCTTCAACTGGCAGCTCCTCCAGCCCTAGCACGTGCCTTCACCTGTTGGATACTGCCTCCTATGTCTGAGGGGTGCAACTTGCTTAGATTTTTCACTGGACACCGCATCTCCTCAGAGAGTTTTCAGTTGTTGCTGGGACCCAAGCATATGGCCTTTTCTCGCTTCAGTCCTCAGGACTGAACCCAGGGTGAACGAGCAGCTGGTGAGGACACAGCTCATGTTTCTTAGATCAGAAAGGCCATTCCTTAGGTGCTGCCATTCTGGCCATTTGGCCCCCAGGAGCCCCTTTGGCTCTCTGAGGTCTTACCTCACCCCTGGTCAATTTTCACAGTATTTTCCATTCCTTGTCTTAAATAGATCATGGACAGCTGTTCTTGTCATTTTATTCTCAATGTTACTTAACCCATTGCCAAGACTCATTCTCATTATTTCTTTAAACACTATGAGAAATTGCAGTGTGGTGACTAGGAACTTGCCTCACATTAGCTGTGTGTTTGTATAAATAGGTTAGCATCTCTATACTGTTATCTCAACTGCAATGACAAGTAGAATAGTAGTGATACCATAGGGTCCTAATGATGGTTAAGTGAATTGATTGTACAAAGTCTCAAGGAACTACCATTTACCTCAGAACTGTCATGGAAGTTCCTAACAGTCACTAAGAAGTTCCATTACTCACAAACCTGTCCCAAACCCCAGTGCTATCCACGTTCATTTCAAGTAAAGGGTTTAACATTGCAGTTTAATGCTTTCAGGTAAAGTAAGGGCTAATCACAAAATGCCAAAGACCAGCAGATGTTTTCCAAAGAGGGATAGAAAATTTCCCCCAGGGTGTGCTGGTATAAAGGAAAATACATATTTGTGTTTCTCTCCTATATGAAACTGTGGGCAGAATATGTAGAATACCTAAGTCATGAATTGTTAAGGTTTGGCTAATGATTTCTTCACTCATCAACACTAAGTTGAGCTCCAAGCTTCAGTGCCCCAGAACACCTTCAGTCACAAAGAACAGGCAGAGGAACAACAGGTGGAGGTGAGCAGGAAGACTGGAAATAAAGATTTGAGAGGGAAGATGACCAGGAACATTGTCAGTCTCCTATGCTTTCCCCTCTCAAGTCTGACTTACGAGTCCAGCTGAGATCACAGATCAGTCTAGAATGCTATGGTGACCCTTGTACATACTTGTGTTTTAAGTAAGGTTCCTCAGATCCGGAGCATTGACTAAGGGCATGCCCACCTCCCATCTGACCCCCTACATTCTACTTGTAGTTGTTTGACTCTGGTCTTTGTCCTCTACAAACAAACAAGCAAACAAACCAATAACTCATACAAAGTACAAAAACTATTCTTTTTTTTCCTGTTGTTTTGCTATTTATGATCAAATTTTTTGATTAAATGTTTTTTTAACCATAAATATTCTCCTGAGTTTGCAATCTAAGCTAATTAAATATTCTGGACTTCTTCCACTTCAAAATATTTTTTCATAAAAGCAAGTTGATTGAACAGAAAATACAAAGAACTCTAATGATGTTAAAATATATGTTAATATGTTATTAAAAGTAAATATGGTTGTATATTCATTATTTGCTCTTTATGTAATTCACTGCAATATAAAGTTCTAGAAATAACTAGAAAAGAAACAAAGTACACATGCATATTCACCATAATGTTTATGGTCATATGTATATGTATACAGATATATAAAACAAACTGGGAAAATTATTTGCAACATTCATGTTAAACTTAGTGCACTTCTTATATTGAAATGCTAAATATTTTGACCTCAAAATTTCCAATGCTATTATTTTCACTTTTTTCTTTAAAGGAATTTTCATAAAGATTTGGGGTTTTCAAAAAAATACTTTTTAAGGAAAACTCTAACAAGTATAAGTTATCTTCGTTTATAATTGTTTTGACTGTATTACCAAATATAGGTGTGGCAGCAGCATAAGGTTTCCCAATTTTATTTCATGGCAGTAGACAATATAAACTCAGCCAACTACAGCAGGATAAATAAAAAAGATGATTTCCACATGTTTTGAAAGCAAGTTAGAAATAGCAAGTTAGAAATTCAGAAATTAAATTGTGTATACAGTCTAAATTGGAACCCTAAATATTTAATTTCCTTAGATTTCTCTAGTTTGTTCTTTTATCATTTTATTAAAACAAATTCAAAGCAAGAAGTTGAAGGAATTGTGTACCCACTACCTAAAATCTATAATTAATATGTTGTTTGTTCAATCAACTATTAATTCATATATTCATTCCTACGCTCAGTCCCTTCCTCTTCTTAATGTATTTCAGAGTAAACTGCAGATATTGCACACATTATCTCCCTGTATATCATAAGTTATATGGCAATACCTGATATGGCAGGTATATCACTCTTTACTAGCTATATATAGTAAAATATGTACTATTAAAAATTAATTTTCTGCCTTTTACATATCTATATACATTTGGGGGTACATTTTCACACCCCCATATATGCACATACTTTACTAGCCTTTCACAAATACTCCTATGTCATAGACCTAGCCCCTTCCTCAATCCTCATCCCTCTTATTTCCAGCCTTATGCTTTCTGGTAACCAGCGTATTTTCTGTAGACGCTAAGAATCAGTTTTGCCTTGTTTTCCCAGTGTGTGCTTTCATAATTTACAGTCTACAAATGAATGAAGCCATCATGTACAGTCTTTCTCTTTATAATTTATTTTACCTGGTATAATCACCCCCAGACATCCATTTTTCTCCCAAAAGGCATTATTTCATCTTTTAAAAAGCTGAATAATATTCCATTGAGTATATACGCCACCATGTATTTTTCCAGGCATCTGTTGATGAGTGCTTAGGTTGGTCTATGAGTTGGCTATTGTGGATAATGCAATAGGAGCAGGTAATGGATAATGGGAGTGCATAAATCTTGTCATATCAGTTTCCATATTCTTTGTGCAAAACTGTAGAATTGGAATCTTGATATGTATAAATCTTAAGTGATGACTGTTTTCAACTGAATGCAACCATGGAACTTAAAACTCTATTAATAATAAATCTAAAAGCTACCACCAATGCAGAAAGTCATCTCATGCTTCTTCCTAGTGAATTCTCAATCACCATTGATTGATCTCTTTTTTTACAATAGATAACTCAGTCTTTGAAAACCACATAATGTCATAAAATTATATACCGTATTTTTGTAAATTATTATTTATCAATGTAATTTTTTTCAATTTTTCCATCTTCATATATCACTCATTCATTCCCTTTTGTTGCTGAGTAGTACTTCACTCTATACCAAAGTTTGTGTGCTTTGTTTCCAAATGATTGATACTGTGGATCAAAAGCTTGAATCATTTGTAGACTCAGAGATTTAATGCAAAAGTGATGGGGGTTCATTCCCCAACTCTCTAACATCTTTAATTTTAGTCATTTAAGTAAGTTGGGTGGTGAGAAAACCTCATATAACATATAATTTCGATGGGGGCTGAGAGAGAGAGCGAGAGAGAGAGGAAGAATGAGTGAGCAGTGTATCTGAAACCTTGGTGTAATGTGAACATAAAGTTCATATGAAATGCTGAAATGTTAAGGTCCCTTTTGTGACTGATCATGAAGTTAGCGATGTCCTCAAAGAATGAAGTATATGACAGGTGTTTGAACAAAAACAATTTG
Organism: Uropsilus gracilis; assembly: GCA_004024945.1. Classification (NCBI taxonomy): domain Eukaryota; kingdom Metazoa; phylum Chordata; class Mammalia; order Eulipotyphla; family Talpidae; genus Uropsilus; species Uropsilus gracilis. The sequence goes on from PVHY01007949.1 coordinate 58,697, forward strand.
CTGATTGGAAAGTCAAATTTAAATTCAAGATCTAGTTTGAAAAAATCCTTATGTTTTATCTCATATTATCATCAAATTGACAAAATTTCTCTGAAAACACATTTCCTTTACCTTTATTTTAAAGAATTTTCCACTGAATCGAGACTTCTTGGTCAGAAGTTATTTTCTTTTGTTACTCTAGAAAAAACATTCCTTTGCTTTCTGGCTTCAATTATTTCTGCTTAGAAGTGTCTGTTTTATTGTTGTTTCTTTAAACCTAAAGTGTCTGTTTTTCTCTGGCATCTTTCAAGACTTTCTCCATTGAATTGGTATTCAGTATTTTCACTATGTGTGCCATAGGTGTGTTTCCTTTGTATTTACCCTGCTTGATATCTGCTGACCTTCTTTAAGTTGTTTATTGGTGTTGTCATCAATTTGGGACAATTCTCAAGCCTTATTTCTTCACATATTGTTTTGACTCCCTTTTTTTTTAATTTGTAGATTCTAATTCCAAACATGTTAGATAGTTTAATGCATTTCAGATGTTGCACATAAGAATTTTCGGTTATTTATTCTTCATAATTATTTCCATCTTTTTTATAGATATTTTCATCTTTGTTATATTCTTCTATGTTATTTCTTATTTAATCACACAAGCTATTGTACTTAATTTGTTATTGTATCTTTATTATCTTTTTATTTTTTTAATTAAAAAAATTTTTTTAGAGACTAGGTCTTACTATGTTGCCCGGGGTAGTCCCGAACATGCAGACTCAAGTGACCCCTAAACTCAGCCTTGTGTGTAATCCCAGGTAGCTGGGATTACAGGTGCATGCCACCACACCTGGTTATTTTTTTGAGACTAGGTCTCGCTTTGTTACACAGAATGGTCTCAAACCCATGGACTCAAGTGATACCTAGCCTCAGCCCCTCAAGCCTGGGATTACAGGTGCACGCCACCATGCCCAGCTTCTGCTCTTCTCTAACTATCTTCCATTTTAATATATATGTTAATAGAATCAAAATAAAAGTTATCAACTTTTGATATGTCAACATCTATAGAATATCTTATCACCGTAAAATACTATGTTTTACAGGGAAGTGCCAATAATTTCAGATTTATAACCATAAGTACATCTATCAATAATATTTGAGGCAATTTTATGGAAAAGTTACATAAATTGCATATATATCTTACAAAATGGAAGTGAATTTATTTGCAACAGATATGGCTAAAAACATAAGCTATAATGCTCCCTTCAGCAGTACATATTAAAACTAGAACAATACAGAGACAATTAGCATGGCCCTTGTGTAGAATGACACATGAAGTTTGTGAAGTGTTCCCTATTAAATATAAAAAGAAGTAGACTATAGTATAATCTTGAATATACTATATGGAAAGTAATGTGCTTATGTGATTTTTTTTCCAGTGTTTAGAAAATCACAGAAAAGGATATCAGAATGGGTTAATTCAAGACACTACTACTTCTCCAAAATGACAGATTGAAATAACCTTTGTGAGAAAATGACCTCAGGCAATGAGAAAATGATGAGCTACCCTTTCTTGGAGACAATCTCACTTGACTTTGAAGAGACGATTCCAATATGGGCACTGAAAATGCTCTCATTGTAAACAGAAAGTTCAGGGGACTCCTTACCCACATGTATTCTCCTGTAAGCCTGTTTCCAAACCTTGTTCTCCATAGCCAAATATGGACAGATAAACCTGAACATTACTTTGCACAAAATAAACACATTTAAAAAATTCTGGCCCCAATTTTACATGTTTTGGCTTGTAAAAGTGTGAATCACATAATATGTCCTCAGCAGATGCCCCATCCTGAAGCCAGAAAATGTTTCTAGGAATGAGTGCATGGTTGAAGAGGACATTAGCAGGACACAGTTTACACTGGGAGGCCGGTGTTAGGGAAAGCATATTCCGCTGGTCCACCAGAACTTGCTGTAGCTTCATTATTTTTCTCAGTCATTATCTTGCTCCTTATACAATGCTGTATTTTGTGAACTACTTTATATCCCTCATTACGAGTGTTTTTGTGCATCCTCCAGGCACCCTCATCAAGGATTGGTTTAATCCTTTCCAAAGCCTGTTGACTACAGTGCATGTCGACAGGGAAACAGGTGGCAACAGTGAGTAAATGTTGAGCCATATTTTGTTCTATCTCCATAGCAACAGGATAGAAAAAGGTCTATTAAGATATACTGGTTCCTGCAAAGAGAAAAAGGCAATGAGTTGCTCCTTCCTTCATTCCAATTATCCTCAGGCTTATGTCTTCTCTTTTCCTCCAGGAGATAAAAATAAAAAAATTGGAGAGCACAGGTACAAAAATTCCTACTATTACACCAATAATATTATGTAGGCATATATCCCAAGATAAGGTACTTCCTTATGGCTCCCTCTCAACTTGATGTACTATCAGTGCCAATTATTGGATCCCAGTTTCTTATTAGAATGTTTTATTGACCCAACCCAAAACCTATATGTGACTTGCTTTTGGTTATGACATGTGAGCAGAAAGGATGAATGTCACACTCAAGCCTATACCTAAATGTCACCACTGTTTCCATGACTGTTTTTGCTTTTCCTGTGTCTTCAACCTGGATCCCAGAAAAAAGAAAATATATAGAGGTCTACACTTGATCCCCATCAGATTCTATTTATGTGAACAAGAAAACAATATTTATAACATGAATCCTGCTTTTTATATTCATTTCTTAAATACCAATAGCTTAGGTGAGAATTAATGAATGAAGAAATGGGCATCGGTGGTGATGCGTCACCAAAAGGAACAACTCAGACAACATATATCTATATATATTTATAGCTATATCACTACAACTTTATCCATTCACTTATTGGTGGACACTTTGGTGGTATCCATATCTTGGTTATTGTAAATAATGTTGCTATGGACAAAGGGGCTATAGATATTTTCTCTAGTTAGGGTATTTATTTCCTGTAGATATATTTCAAAAGATGTGGAATTGCTGGACTGTATAGTAATTTTATTTTCACAATCTTAAGGGTCCTCCATACAGTGTATAACAAGATGTTAGAAGTCCATCAAGAATATCTGTGGCGACTTAGAAGTCCATCAAGAGTGCACAAGCTTTCCCTTTACTACACATCCTACCAGCATCTTTTTAATGTCTTCTTTTTGATGATGGTCATTCTAAGAGGTGTGAAATGATATTTACCTTGGATAAATTCAAGCCACAAGTGGAACATCCTAGAAAAAAATTATGGGTATGGCTACTAACATTTAGGAAGTATACAGAATAAAGCTAATTACATTTTTAGATTGTTGTACTATCAAAGAACCACCAGTCTATATTAAAATGACCTACAACTGAGACATGAAGTGATCAGTGGATCCCCCATATTGTTTGCCTCCAAGAAAAGAATGGTTTTCCATACTCGATTACAATGTGACCAAGGAAGGTGATGGAGAATTGTGAACCTCTCAAATGTAGAATCAAGAAACACATAGACAAGAGACCTGCTACCAGAAAGCAGACACTGGAACAAGTGAAAAAAAGTACTATCTACTATTTACCTAGGATGATGTATAATCTCTTTCCATAAAGATTTCATCATTCTTGAAATAAAAGTTGAGTGTTTCCCAATCTTCCCCTTTCTGGAGATAGTTTATTGATTTAACCCTGCACCACAGTTCTATGTACTGTAAATGGGGCAGGCAAATTATTCTGGATATTAAGAATTCTCTGGATATTAAGAATCAATACAGTACAGACTGTTGTATTCAGATACGGGACTTTAAGTCTGATGGTGTGATTAGAAGACATTTTGGAGATTTCACTTAGAGGAAGGAGTGGGTTCTGCACACTTGAGAGAAGCGAGTATTATGTGTAAGAAAGGATGGATTGTGATAGTTTCCATTGCTGTTCCCAATTGTTCCTCCCTGTAAAAAGAGATACACTCTACATTCCATAGACTTTAGACTTGGCTACTTTTGGAATGAGAACTGAAGAGATGAATGTCACATCCAACCAGATCCTTGTAGACCATTCAAGGTTGTGTGATTGCTTTTCATTTTAATAAGATGTGATATTATTTTCTGCTTAGATCCCAGAAAATACAACAAAACTGTAGTTGACCACTGTTGATATACATACATGAGAAGGAAATAACTGATTACAAAAATGCATGCAAATAAATGATACTTTGAGGGACATTGACACTACAGTGTAACTTATTGAAAGTTGACTAACATAAATACCAAATATTAAATTCCTTCCACTTTGTTTTCAGGGGAAAAAATCTGAGAAATAGGGATCATGGCACCTCATTTATTCAAACAGACATCCTGGTCTCTCTCTATACAAATCACACAGCTTTTTTTAATATTAAAGGGGAAAATTGGAGAAATCCTGTGTGATTTGTCCTATAAGAGGGCAGCCCTGCATAGTATCTGAGCTAGAGAGGCATAAGGAAGGGAAGTGTTTTGGAGGTTCTGGTAAGGCGCTAAACCAAACAAGAAGGTAGAGAGAGAGAGAACAGTAGCCACTATGGGAGACTGGTTACATATGGTAGACAAATTAAGTCTTAGCTTATTTTAAGGATAATGGAAAGTCTTGGAGATCAGTTTTCACACATTCCAAATTTTGAGCTGGACACTGCCCTGGGGCATTTTTCTCACCTGATTAGGAGTCAGTACCCTGTTCCAGACCCCCACTATCAACTCCAAAGTCACTTCCTCAGAATGAAATAGAGACTCACTTTCCCTTAAACAATCAACCTCACCTATGCTCCAAGGAGATAATCCAGTTCTGCCCATGGATAATGTGTAGACTGTGGAAAGAACCCAGCCCCACTCCAGCTCTCTAAATACTCTCCCAGATATCTACTACCAATTTTCTTCCTTAAAAAGAAAAAAACCCACTTTTTAACAAACACAAGTCTAGATACTCAGTTATGCAAGAGACTTTTAATTAAACAACTTGGATGATATTTGTTTACACTTGACAACCCATCTCTCCCAGCTGTTCCGGGGATCAGAGGGTTAAAGTAAAAGTTATGTGTAGATAAATTCCGAAGAATTTATGTGGATGTTCCACCCTTAAGAGCAAGATATATAATTCTCCTTCCTAAAGTATAGTCTACCCAAAGTGACTTCCCTCTCAAGATTTGAAATATGGAAAGGAAATTAAAATAATGCCAGTGGAAAATCTACAAACACCACCTTGACCTAGTCTGGTAAACATCAACAGTAATAAATCATATTGATGAGGTTGAGGGCATGTAATCTCAATAGGATTGATGGAAATGACACTTTTGTGGTCTTCTGTAAATGCATAACCAAGTGTTATCAAGAGGAAAGCAGCTGTTAAGTTCCAATAGAGAGACATCATACAAAATCTCTGACTGGTAGTCCTTAAAACTTGATGAATCCATAATTTCATCAAAATCTGAGAAACTATCACAACCAAGATAAGTGAAGATAGGATAACTATATGTGATTTGGTTTCCAGAATGGGGTCCTGGGATAGAAAATAACCATTATCATTAAATCACAAACTATCGACCTGGAGTTAATAATTACTCTAAATGTCAATGGGCTAAACTCATCAATCAAAAGACACAGAGTTGCAGAATGGATTAAAAGACAGAACCCAACATTCTGCTGCCTCCAAGAAACGCATCTGACCCCAAAAGACAAGCACAGATTGAAGATAAAAGGATGGAAAACAATTCTACAAGCAAACGGCCCCCCAAAAAAGGCAGGAGTAGCC
>PVHY01007950.1:0-31469 GCA_004024945.1 Uropsilus gracilis
CCCCCCCATCCCACAACAACAAAAGAAAACTAGTAGCTCACACAGATCAACAGTTAACTTAGAACACCCAAAGCAAAAGTATAAAAGAAAGGGATCATCCCCAAATGCCCAGAAGTCTCAAAAGCTGTTAGTTTAATGCCCTTGAAGCTTTTTTGACTACTTTCTTCCGCTCCCTGCAGGTTTCATCTGGAATGCAGATTTTAGCTGCTGGGCTAAACACAGAAAACCCACAGGACTGGTTTCAGATTACTGCCTTTTTTTTTTTTTTTCCTGCTCTGCCCTCACGTTCTACAAACAGGTACTTAGGCAAGCACACCCACCACACCCAGTGTCTGCCAGCGTTAGAGTGACAGAGTAAACAGCCCCAACCTAGCAGGAAAGATTACCCTCCACACTGGTGCCAATCAGCAGCCCTAACTTCCTGGCTTACTTAGGAATCCTGGCAGCGGAAGGGCACCCCTCTCTGCTTCAGTGATCCAACCAAGTGAAAGTTGGCATGATATAAGGTAACACACAACCTGCCTTGTTAGGCAAAGCAATTCATCAGAGATCCCCAAGGAGCCACATTTCCCTACAGAGCAAAATATCTGAAAGGTCTCTATCACAGACCCAATTTGCCTAGGACAAAAGCAGAACATACAAAATAAGCACCCAACATCAACTCAGTGAGGCTTCTCTAACAGTGAAACTACTCTGGGAATCTGGCAACTAAAGACACGGAAAAAATACTGCTGTTTCCTAGCTGCCTACTTGCCTCTTGGGACAGCTCCCTGTCATACCTGAAGGTCTTGTAAGCAGGACCATACCTGATACCTGGTGAGGCAATCAGGGAACAAGGATACCAAGGCCGGCAAGTACAGACTCAGCGGATTCACATCCAAAGGCTGAGTACACCTACGTGGAAGTTAAGAGTTTTTACACACTTTACATGCTTTGGTGTTCCGGATGGACTATCATTGGTGGAAGTACAAGGCCTGACGTGGCAAAGACAGAATGAGGAAGACTCAAGAAGAAACTGGGCTGCATACCAGTAAACTGAGTCAGTAAATCATGGGTTGTTTATGTAGACCCCTAGGCTATATTTCTTAGGTTACCGTGCTTCAGCATACTTTAGATTATCATGCTTCACCTGATCATCATACTTCAGTATTAGTGCTTTTCAAATCTAGTTCAGTCAGCAGGCCTTTGTGAAGCAGGCCTTGGTCTGGGATGACCAAGGCACTGTGTTGGATCAGGAGAGGGTCAAACAGTAATCACTAGTTCTCCTTAAGCAAAGCTACAAGAAGACTGCATCCTGAGTTGAACATGATAATGATTTATTCTACAAAACAGAATCTATAGCAATCTATACAAGCAAAACTACAGTCTTGTTTTATCTGCACCAGGGAATGACTATGGGTCTCAGGTTGATAACTAGAATCATCTTCCCCACTACATATAATGCTGATAAGTTCTCATTGCAGTAATACATGTCTGTAAATATGTTCAAAGGAGCCCTCACAAATAAAAAGTATACATATTATTATATTATTATATCTCGTTTGTCTCCTACAAGAAAGTAGAAACAGTTATTCTCTGTTCGTAATTTCACTTTGTGTCTACTTTCCTGATTACCCCTGATGCTGGTGTATTTGGAGATATATTTACAAGGGTTCACTTAAACAAAAGACCAGAACACACAGAAAAATTCAACGGTGACTTTAAGTCTCAGAATAAGCTTCTTATTCAGAGGAAATGCCATTGATAAAAATCAGACTTCTGCTTCTTCAAGTGTGAGGAAAAAGGAATCATCACACCGCATCATAAGATTATCTTAAGAACTACGTAGACTCTAGTACATGGTGAGAGGAGACATGGCACACATTTTGTGCTGATTTCTTTTTAGCTGAGAAGATGCCATTTTCTCCACTATATCTAAATGTTGAATTACAGGACAATTTTCCAATACCTCCAGCAGATTTGAGGTTAATGGGACAAAATCTAAGTAGCTTGGGACACAAACTAGAAGGGATTGTTGGCCCTTATACAGTGTGGGGCAAAATTAAAGTGTCTCAGCATCCTCCCAATAATGCTAACACAATTTTGGAAAGTGGGTTAAGTCTTGGGCCCCTGGAAATTATTTGATTACAGTCCCTTGGCTTGAGGAGCTAAAATATTTTATTTTATTTTAAAAGTTAAGCAACCATGGCCAAGAGAACATAACTGACCCAAGTTGCACAGATGATAGAAATTGGGTGATAGGAGGGAAATCAAGCACTTATTAGGTGCCCAGCACTGTCTGAGGTACTCCACATATGCTAACAGATTAATGTACCTAGTGATGAGATTGACATTCTCTTTTTTCCTATTTAGAAACTGAAACATAGAAAGAAGAGGCTTGCTCTTGTTAACATCAATGAGTGGTAGAAACAGAACTCCAGTCCCCACAATTAGGCTCCAGAACCACACTCTTAACATGCTTCTCAAACCCTGAACTCTACTTCCTGCTGAATAGGAATCTATACACTCCAGAATCAAGGCCAGCCTAGTAAATTTGTACATTTACACCCTAGTCACTGGGGTGTAAATTTACAAATGCACTTCATCCCCTGAGATGACACCAAGACTGACTTCACAAAAACATACTGCTTTTTCTTTTCCCCTCCTGCTATTCAGGGCAAAACTTGAGGGGCTGCTTACGGGGAAAATATTCAAACAAAATTTCTTAGATGGCCTATCTACTGGTCACAGTAAAACATAGACTTCTCTGAACTCAAACACATCAAGAGACTTTCCAGTTTCCCCATACAATTCTCCATCATTTATGAAGCTTGACTCCTATTATAAAGACATAATCACCAAAATCTTTATTAAGAGTACCAACAATGTACCAGACTCTGGGGATATGAAGAAGAAAATTCCAGTCCTCTACCTTCATAATACATCCAGTTTAGGAGACAAAATCAGTCAAGAAAGAGGTAATTTTTTCTTTATAAACTAACCAATTTCTTTATAACCCAGACTCAGATGATATGTGATATAGTGTTATTGCAAAAGGCACTTGGAAGTGCAGGTAATGGACATATTTACCTATGATTACAGACACCAGGACGAGAAGCCAGAGAGCATATATGTAGATATATATGTGTGTATATATATATATATATACACACATACACACACACACACACACACACATATATATATATATATATATATATATATATATATATGTTGTGTGTATACAAATACACAAATACATACACCTGAGCAGAGAAGCCAGGAATAAAAGGGAGATTTGCAGAGGGTAGCAGGCTTGGTTGCTGCCTGCCTGTCTGTGTATCTGGTTCCTCAATTCAGCATTAAAGGCATGTTAGATATACTAAAGGCTTTAAGATTCCCTTTCCATCTCCCCAAATAAACAATGAACCTGCCCAGCCTGAGCTGGTTACACATCAATGAGTAATAGCAACACAGTCATTCAAATAGATCTTTGAGCACTAACTTTCTTGTGCCACTGCTTTTTCTAATCATGAGAAATGTTGGTTCTTCTGGTCATTGAGGGAATTGAAAAATGCTTCAGACTACAATGCTCAAATAAGAAACCTACAAATTTAATCTTAGTCAGCTGGTTCTTGAAAAATGGACCTATTTAATACTTCAACAATTTCAGAGTTTAAAATAATAAATCTTTGGACATCATTTATGTCTGATTCTTATCATGATACTTATTAAACACCTACTACACAAAGACAGGTCAGCCAAATCTTTCTCCTTTACAACCTCAAAGAAGTCTTTCTTGTTTTAACTACAAGATACACATACTTCTAATAGCTACGTCTATGTAGAAGTTCAGATAAAAGTGACCTACCTTACATAAGCAAGTTAAAACATAATAAATAGCTAAGTAGAATCTGACCCATAGGATGTGCATTGTCGCAATATGTTAAAAACAATCCCATAGGATGTGCATTGTCGCAATATGTTAAAAACAATGAGTCCCTAGCTACTTAAAAACTAATATAGTATTTTTGTAGAGAATTTAACACCAGTTTCTTCCATCTTACCTTCTCAGATGGAGGCTGGACCCACTGGTACATCATGAAATAAGAACATCAGCCCAACAAAAGATACTCATGAGATAAACCTAAAAGAGCATGTTATCTACTGGGTACTAAAACCTAGCTTCTTGATTAAGAACAACCAGCATTAAAAACTTCTTTAAGGCCGGGCACGGTGGCTCGTGCTTGTAAGCTTCAGCCTATGAAGCAGCCGGGGCTAGGGATCGCGGTTCGAGTCCCGCCTGGGGCCCGTAGCAAGACCTAGTCCCAAAAAATAGCTGGGCATGGTGGTACGCGCCTGTAATCCCAGCTACCTGGGAAGCTGAGGCTGGGGATTGCTTGAGTCCGTGGTACCCCAGGCAACGAGAGCCTGGGGTTCCACGGGCAAAAATAGTGAGACCTAGTTTAAAAAAAAAAAAAAAAAAAACTTCTTTAAAATATAAATATACAGAAGCAGGACAGTGTCCCAAAGAAAATCTTCTTAAAGTTTCCCTCACTCTCAGCAACCTTTTCCTATAACATCCAGATCAGGTATTTCCCTTCTACATTCTCATAAAACTTCAGAAAGTTGAGGACATAATAAAAGAAAGGAGATTGCATTTTACTATTAGGCTACTTAATTCTCATAATTTTCATTATCCTATTTACTTTAAGTTCTGGGCCTAATTTAAATGACTAATTGCTATCAGCTTTTAAAATGGTTCAATTAGGTTCATGTGATGATTACTTTAAATTAGTGAAAATAAGGATGTAGAAACTTTCTGTGAAAGGAAAAAAAAACTTTAGGGCAATGAATTGAGGAAATTAATACACTACAAATAAAGAAATGAGTGGATAAATGGGTAGCGATGGGTGTTTTTGGATTTTAGCTTAAATGAAATTTAGCAAAGAGTGAGAGCTGAGGAAAACTGGCCCTACAAGCACTCAAAAAGAATAAGGTGTCATATAAAAGGCACATTAGGCTTATGGAAGAATTTGGGTGGAATCAAATAGTAAGGAAGCTAAACGGAACTTTAGAAATACTAGAAATCATCTGTTCATCTTGTTTTAAAGATAAAGACATTCAAAGAAAAGAGAAGCTACAGGCTGGTACCAGCTCACACCGGCCCTGCTCAGCAGCAAGATGGGAAATGAGATCTCTTAACTCCTGATCCTGTGTCACATTGGCCTACTGCCTTGGCATACAGCCTTACCTTCTTCCTGATCAGCAGCCTCCATAGGCTTATTTTCCACATCTTTGTAATGGAGTCCAAGTCAAATGAAAGACAGAGATAAATGGCCTCAGGCTTCTCCTATTTTCATTTTATAGCGCTTTTCCCTTCCTTCAAGGTATACCTTTCCCTGCACAACTTAATGCAGCACTTATGATAGTGCCTTGAGGTCATCCTATCAAAAGCCAGCAACAGTTTTTACTCACTGGTTAAAGAGTAAACAGGTTGCACCTGTCTATTAGAGGCACAGGCCTTGATGGTTAAGGTCTTTTTCTATTGTGCAGTGTTAATGTAAAATGTAGGTGCCCTGACTGGATGCCCTGAGTGGGTGTCCTGAGTGGTAGCAAAGGTTCCACACAATGGGTTGAATGTCTATAAGAAACAAGGAAGAAGAGAGGCTGGGGTATGCTGGTATGATTGGAGGAAGAGTGCAGTGGGCATAATAAGGAAGGGGGGCAACATGTGGCATTAAGAACTCGGCCCCAGGTCCTGGGCTCACAACCAACTCTGCCCCTTCAAGAAGCTTAAAAGTTATATAAGTTCCCTTGCCTCAGCTTCCTCACTAAGAAACTGAAAATAAGAACTGTACTTCATGGGGTGCTAAGGGGCATTAAGCAAATGAATGTATTGGACTCCCTCATTACTGCCTGGCACATAGTAAGTGCTAAGTAGATATGATGTTTTCAAAGAACAGGAACAACTTTCTTATGCTATCAGCCAGCATTGAACAAAATTTTAAAACAAAAGCCTTAGACTGTAAAAATAAGGTAAGTTGTACATATTAGTATACATATAGTATACTTACGTTACATATACTACATATTTATATGTATATTAAGCTGTTAAAGAAATATTTTAGTGCTATTTCACTGCAACCAGCTAAAATTTGTCTAGGGATCACTTGAAATAGTAACATGTAAATATTTGTGTGTCTAGTTAAAGAAACGATGCACATGATTTTAAAAAATTCTACACATTTATGTAATCTACTAAATATCTCTGCCGTGCTACTTAAATGGAGAAAGACTGGCATGAGCAAAATGACCATCTGTAATGGAAACAGTTTTGATTACATGCCCAAAATTTTTTTGACAAATAAAAATAACTATTAATAGTAATAGTTGATTTTAAAAAATAACCTTGTCAGTGGGAACACGTTATTTATTTACAGAAGGCCTGATGGTCCAAACAGAAGACTGCCCCAGGGCCGGGCATGGTGGCCCATGCCTGTAGGTGGCAGCCTAGGAAGCCACGGGGCCAGGGATCACAGTTCAAGTTCCACCGGGGGCACACAGCGAAACCCAGTCCCCAAAAAATAGCTGGTGTGGTGGTGTAAACCTGTAATCCCAGCTACCTGGGAAGCTGAGGCTGGGGATTTTTTGAGTCTGTGGTACCCTGGGCAACGTGAGCTTACGGTTCCACGGGCAAAAATAGCAAGACCTAGTCTCTAAAAATAAATAAATAAATAAACAAATAGGAGACTGCCCCTCCCAATTCCATCCTACAAGTGCTCTTAGGCAGAGGAGCCCTTGGGGGCTGAACAGGTCTGTTCCTTGAGGACAGGCCTATACTGAATACCATGCTCCCTCTCCCTCAAGCCACAAGTGAGTTGAGATTCAGAGAAAATTCTTTCAAGGGATTCCTTGATGAGTTTTATGGCCAAAACTCTTTGGATTGTGTTTTTTCCATCTGGGTCGCCTGTAGAGAGTAATTAGCTTAAGGTTTTCCCAGGTAACCACTGTAGAAAGTGACAAAGTTCACTCTGTCCTTTATCACTTTCCCTGTGTTCCAAGATGATTTTTAAACCAATTCACTCATTTCAGAAAAACTAATCCATGGATTTAGAGTCTCCTTCCATGGTTCTCTCAAGAGGTCATTTGCATACCACTATTGATTAGGCCAGGGGCAACCCCTAACTCTGTAACTTCCCCTCCGAGTGGGTAAGGAATGTTTCCAGACAATGTCCAACCTGGAAAAAAACCCAGGTACTGAACAGGATGACATGCAGCATTTTCTTTTTTGTTATTAGACCAACTCATTTAAAATGAGTTGAAATTATTACTTCATTTAAAATGTTTTGACACTAACAAATATGAAAACAAAGCTTGAAATTGTTATACTTTGTTGGTTAGAATCTTCCTGTCAAATATTTTTCAAAGTAGTTCCACCAAGCAGTATCATAGATTCTTAACAAAGGCATATTCAATGCTGATGACAAAATAAGAGGGAAAAGGAAAGGCTGTTACTTAACTAGAATCTATAGAGAGGAAAAGGAACATTCTGAAAGATACAAAATGTCCAGGAACATGTTTCTGTAGGGTTTAGAACTTTTTTGAAATGAATAATGTTGATGTCCCAGTCAGATAATCAACAGATGATATGGAATCTGTGGCTTTCACTGTGGCAAAATTTGCTCTGGGTAAAATTTTTAGATGCAGGTCTGAAATCTAATAAACCATATATACTTAATGCTGCCCATGTTCTCCTTCCCAAGTAATTAAAGGAGACAGCCAATGGCTGTGTTATCACTGGATATTTTTTTTCTTTCCATAATTTAAGTAAAACTTATCTTGAGAAAATTAGTTCTAACACCCAAGATCCTGGTATTACTTTTCAAATTTGTTTTAAATTTGAAAGAGGCAATAGAAAAATAAGGGGAGGTGAGGATTTACCTAAAACAAAATGAAGGGGAGTGGGAAGAGCACACCTGAAGGATAAGCAGAGAGAAAGATGATGCAGCTTTTACAGTTCAGTTTTACACCAAGTAGGAATTATGCACAGTTGTTACTACAGGCTTCCCTTCACCTTAATTCCCTCCATAAATAGGTATCACTGACCCCATTTTGTAGTTTCTGCAATGATGGAAAATGCTCTATATCTATGTCATTCAATACAGTAGATCCTAAACAGTCATCAGTGGCTTCCAAGCACTTAAAATTGGCTAGTATGACTATGGAACTAAATTTTAGTTGTAATTAATTATAGTTAATTTAAAGAGCCATATGTGGTCATGACTAGTATATTGCCCAGCTCTGTAGATGTTATTACTGAGGGTCATAGAAATGGAGTCAAGTACAAAAATCATTGAATGGTAGGCAGAGCCAGGTTTGTAGTGATCAAACTTCTTCTATGTGTTTGTTTCCTTTATTAGAAGAAATTGAAAAACTATAGCATATTGTAGCAGTCCTACCACCTTAGTCCTACCTCCAACATAGAAATGGAGACAAAATGACTACTGAAGTTAGCAGATGTTTATCAAAAACTGATCAATAATTATTTGTTAATATTCACATAACTGAGTATGATAATCAAGTTTATACTCACATGATTTAGATATTTTAAGAGAAGAATTTGGAATAGGAGTAAATGAATTAACATTACAAAGAAGAAAGTAGACAGGAAGGACCACAGAGCAGATTCCATTCTTGGGCATAGCTGAACAAACAGCAGAGAAAAGTAGAGGAGAGGGGAAGAGCTCTGGCTATGAAGCTAAGGTGCATTGAGGTTCAACATAAGAACACCACTTACTAGTGACACGCTCACTGTGTTAGGCAATTTCCTTAACTTCCAAAAACCAGTGCTTGTATTTATACAATGGAAAAATATTTAACTGATAAAAATTGCCCTAAGAGTTCAATGTGCTAATACTCCCAACCCATTGCTTGCTTGATTCACACCCTCAATGTGATGATGGTTATTATGGAACGTGTACAGTGGCAGGAGTCAGATGGGCAGGACTCACATTTCCACATTTTTGAAATGTATTCACTCTTGCCTCCATGTGGCACATCACTTCAATTTTGGGATTTAATTGTATATAGCACTACTGTCATTTCCACCTCTTTAAAAAGCATAATGCAATCTTTTGAAAACATAACAATCTAGAATCAAGATCACTTACTTTCTTTAGCAGGAGAGGGTAATTTAGGGCATTCAAACACAGGGATTTAGTATTGTAGCTGCCATTCTTAATTCTATCTATAAATAATGATGGTAATTAATTAAGATAACCTAATTTAAGCCTGTGGAAATCAAAAGACAACAGAAAAATAGCTGAACTAAAAAAGCTGGAGCCATATGTTAATATAGGAATGTTTTCAAATATTCTCTAGGCAAAGGCTATAGCATTTCAAATTCTACTGGGTCATATAGCATTGTAATTTAAACAAATCCTTTATCTTGAAAAGAAAAGAAAGAAAATGTTTTCCTGAAATATACATTTGGAGCCCAAATAAAACATGTTAAAAAAAAGAACAGGGTTTTTCTCAAGAGTTCACGTGAAGTGTGTAGCATTCTAAACCCAATTTTTGAGACAGAAAAGAGAGTCTGAAAATTTGGAACTCATTCAAAATGGAAAAAATATCAATCATTTGAATTTTAGAGAAATCAAATGAAATATTTTAGCTGTAAATTTCAATTCACTTAAATAAAAATCATACATAAATTTCTTAACATTTTTATAAAGTGCAGTTTTATTTGTGTTCTCTCAGACTATAAAAGCATACTATAAAAAGTTGGATGTGTGTATACACTCAAGAATCTACATTTTATATATACAACTTATATATGTCAGAATAGATAAAGAAGTGATAAGGACAAAAAGCATTATCAGGAACAAAGAAAAGTGAATCTCACAGTTCCAATTACCATTAAGTGGCTCAATGGTTAAGCCAACTTAGTACTTTGTTTTTGAAGAAATCTGAGATTTATCATTAACTTGCATTACAGAGAGAGGACAGATGGATGTGAAGGGAACTGTGGGAAGTGGCATAAGAACTGACCTGTATGACTGGCATAAGTGTGGATTTCTATTTACTGTGATAACAACCTTCCATACTAATTTCAAAGTTGGAATTAATCTGAGAGATAACTGATTAAACTTCATGAAGTTTAGGAATAAAGTCAGATAATTCTTTTCAGCTTCTTTAGCTTGACAAAGTAATAGGACATTTTTAAAAAATGGTAACTTTCCTTGATCAAAGTAATCACTTCCAACTGTTCTTTTCACCTTGAGCATTCCTTGATCATTATCACAAGGCCAACAGACCTGTGATGAAACTGTGATAAACCAGAGAGATCTGTTCCTCTTTCCCTTCCTCAATATCTGTTTCCTGCACACACACTCACACGTAGGAAAACACTCCTTCAGAAAACATGGGGCTTTGATATTTCTGAATTCACTTTACTTGGAGATATAAGCCCTTTGTCATGAATATGCTAATTATTTGGGTAAGTCAATCTATGGCCTTCACCTTTAAATGGTAAGCTTGGTTTCCATGAAAACAAGACACCAAAGTGGTCCTTTCCATGTATTGCAGAGTCACCACACCAGAGAGCACGCAGCATCTAATGTTGAGTCTAACAAATGCTGTGGAGCTTGCTATTTAGGAACAAAGGAAGGTAGGAGGGGCTGGTTGAAATATGCTCATATTCCCATCAATGTTTCCCCACTAATTTTAGAAACCCAGGGTCTTTTCAAATATTCACTGAGGCATCTTGTGCCCACATTAGCATTTATAGAACCTTCACTGGGTTGAGTTCTGGGATGTAGTTCTATGTAATTCTGAGTTTGGTTGCTGAACCTTCACACTTGTTGTGATGACTAAGTTATATCCACGCAAAGATTATCTTTGTTTCCTAAACTAGAACAAAAAAAAAAACAATAAAAAACAAGCCAATATAAAAGCATTCAAAGTTGTGCAGAGGTAGAAGGCATTATCATTCAAGCACTTGGGTCTAGACTTAGACAGAGCTGGTTCAAATCCCTTTCCTTGATGCTTCTGAACCTCTCTCCTTATTTGTACACTAAGTATACAATACATCAAAGGAAGGTGCCCAGGGAGTAATCCTTACTTGGAATTTTTTGTTGCTAGGTTAGACACTTAGGGTTGGGTGTGGACTTGGTAATTACATCCTTCCGTTCATAAGATGCAATTACAAGGAATCTGATGCTGTGACCTCCCCAGCCAATTAAGCCAAAGGAGTAAGGAACAGTCAAGGAGCCACACGAGAAGATGACTGTGATGATCCTTGGAAACTAGAATCATCAAGAAGAGTTCAAAGTTTATTCTTTGAACTGTTATGCAAAATCCTACTCCCAGAATTCATAGAACCAACATATAACCCTAATGAATGCTTACCTTTTCTGCATTTCATATCTAAAGAGGTCACAAAAGAGGTCATAACTCTTTTGATGTTTTTTCTATTCCAGTCATATCCCTTGTTTAGAGACATTTTATAAATTATCCTGCATGGTAAACCATCTCTCCAGTGGAATCTTCAAGAAGCTGTGGTTTGTATAAAGAATTGGATCCTATTTGTTTTCTAATTGGTCTGAGCTTAGGTGCTTTCAAATGTGTGGTTCAAAACACACCAGAAACTGAGGAGCATGGCTAAAAGTAGCCTCTAGTTGGTAGAATATATTAAACTGCTCTTTAAAGCTTACTGTGTCATATTCATACTCCAAACGGGCACTAGGGAGTAAAACTTTTCTCATATACAGACATTCTGCTCCAGCAATTTCATATGTGCAGTACATTTGATGTTGCCACAAAAGTGACACCTAGGTTCAACAGATTTAGTAAATAAAACATAGGATACTCAGTTAAATTTGACTATCATACAAGTAACAAAAAATTTCACAAATGTGTTCAATGTAAAGTTTGGCAACATTCCAACCTAAATGTAGAACTGACTGAGCCCCGGGTTCGGTTTTTCAAGAATGGATCACTCACAGTTCATGGGATTTGCTTATATAGGATTTTGGATAATCACCCAAATATACTTGCTTTACAACAGTCAGGTTAACATTCAGTCAGGTAGCACCTAGGGGGCAGCACTGTCTGCTTTAACACTGAAACACGGAACAGTTGGTGAGCAGATGATGCCCTAAACTTCTCAAGTTTCTAGTCCTATATGAGCCCCACTTCTTGCCACTCCCTCAGGATATTTATAGATCTTCTCACCATTCCCTAACTAAAAGAAAATTCCAGAAATAAGGAATTTTCAAAGGCAGCCTCACACTTAAAGTCAGTGGCCATTTGAGGATACCCAGCTCCATCATCTATTAAATTTTTTTGTTATCATCCCAGAATATTAATGAGAAGAGGCATAGCCATAAAAGGCAAGGAAAGTAACATCTGGATGGTCATGCTGCAAAACAGTTTCAAAACCAAGAAACAGAGCATGCAGTCCTACCCGACATTTAAGGCTGATAGAGATTTCACACAACACTACAGCCATGCTTTCCTCCCTGCTGTTCCAGCTGAGCACAGGTTGCATATAAGAGAGAAGTCCCAAGGGACTACACCGCACAGCACAGCCTAGATCCGTAATAGGTGCTACCTCCAAAATTTGTGTAAATGCACTCTGATGTTCGCACAACTATGAAATCACTGAAGATGCATTTCTCAGCTTGTGACCCAGTTGTTAAACAAGGCATGACTGTATGTACCTCTGTGACCTTCGTATTCAAAGCCCAGAGGACTATGTCCCATGAGATGGTGGGGTGATGATTAACAGGGTGTAAATTTTATTAAGTCCTATGACCCTTCAAATGGAAATCTATGGAAAATATCAACACTTTACATTAGAATCATACTTCATCTTCTCAAGGCAGGAAGGGCGTGGAGGTGAAGAGTCTGAGGGCATAAGATGTAAAATCTACTGATGTAGAAAGTTATTATCCTGATGTTTAAAGATAATAGATAGAAAACTAAGAAATGTGAATATGTGTTTTGTATATAGTTATGTAAATATTGTGTGTATATTAAAGACTAGTTCAGGAAATAGACCTTTTTATACTATGATCGGTTTTTAAAAAACCTTAAAAACACACATATAGACAATAATCCAAAGTTTATTTTAAGGAAATACTCCTAAATGTTGAAGAGGAAAGGGAAATAGGAAAAAGTATATGTGTGTTAGTGCTATTTATTTCCAAATTGTATTACTGTTTCAAAACTGGAAACAACTTTGACATGTAGTGATAGAAAAATGATTAAATAAATTTTAAGATACTATATAGTGAAAGAGTATGCATTCACTTAAAATACATTTAGAAAGAATTTGTAACAACACAGACAAGCAATATAAGAGTAAATGGTAATAAAAAAAACTAAACTAAAAAGATATCAAATCTTTACTTATGCATTAAAAGAAACTCATCTTCCAAGCCTGAAGAGCAAGTTCAATTTACAAGTAACCTGACCAATAGATGTCACTGTTATACTTCTTACTTTGAACACACTGACGCTCAGCTTTAATTTTTTTAGGCAGAGAGACAAATAGAAAAACTTTAAAAATTTCCATGTCATTACTCTAAATCCCCTTTTACAATAACTGGGGTGTCACTGCTTTTCTCACATGATATACAATAACTATGCTTATGATTTCTGACTTGTGATTTTTAGATTACGAAAAGTACAAGGTTCTTTCTATTCTGACTGCTTAAGAAAATTGCCATGTACGTAAGCATTACAGAACTAACCCAAGTTCTTCAAATACATACTTCCAAGCCTGAATGTAATGAATTGGGAGGCATCAAAGAAATCAGGGCCACAATATTCTCAATTGTCATTTAAGTTTGTGGCAAAAGAAAAAAAAAAGAAAGAAAAAGAAAAGTGCTTTTGGATTCCTAATGTTCCCCCTGATATCTGACTGGAAACTGGGAAGTGAGGAGTGGTGTCAGTTGTACAGTGAGATCAGTCCTACGTAGCATAGGTAAGACAAGGTAGAAGTAGGCAAAACCTGCTGTCGCTGGGTACTGGGAAAGCAATGCTTCTATATTAAGGGCTGCATGAATGAATGAGAAAAGAGAAGGCTGTGGCTTTTAGTTGGTCATTCTGTATTTAGAGACACATTTCCTGCTGACCTATTCTGTTATTTGAGCAGTGGAACAGAAAGAAAGGTTTAGGAATGTACAAAGATGGGCTATCTGAATTTCACTGGAGAATAAGAATCTTAACAGTAGGCTAATGTGTATCTGCAAATGTTTGTTTTTATTTTATTTATTTGTTTGTTTGTTTATTTTTGAGACTAGGTCTCACTATTTTTTGCCCATGGTACCACTGACTCAAGCAATCCCCAGCCTCAGCTTCCCAGGTAGCTAGGATTACAGGCACACGCCACCACGCCCAGCTATTTTTTGGGACTAGGTCTCACTGTGTTGCCCCGGGTGGGACTCGAACTGCAACTCCCAGACCCACCGTGACTCCATAAGCTGTCACTTACAAGCACGCCCCACCATGCCTGGCCCAAATATTTTTGAAAAGTGATAACAAGAGGTAACTAGCAACAAATGGCTACTCTGTAAATAAGGCTGAGGTAGATAAGTTGATGTAAGCAGTCTCTGAAAGCACTCAGATAAACTATAAACAGTTACCTTCCAGGCACAAATTCCTACATCCAAGACAGATGTATCTTTTCCTGCAGCCATTTGATTTTTACACAATGACCCACACACAAAATGCAACTGTAGCAGCATCACATACACAATTTACTTTGACTGCACATTAGATGAGCTGCTGCTGACTGCATAGAAACACAGCATTAATGCAAATATTTCTATACTTCTACTTACATGAAGATCCAAGTACAGCTCACTTCTGTTTGGCTTCTCTCTCTCCTCGTGGAGCAGAAATGGGTAAGTTGGTCCTGCTCTGTAGCCCAGGACCCAAGGACTGCCATCCCTGTTGGGAAGGTCTTTAGCAGCTGTCTGCTCACTGAAGCAGTCCCAGGGAAAGCCCTCAGAGGAGATGCCTAAACCAATGCAGAGAAGACCATCAATGACATGTGTTTAGTCAAGTCAGACATGAACATGAACCACTTCAAACTACCTCTTACTTTCCTTTCTGCAATCTAGTTCTTAGAATGTGCTTTCCTTCAAAAATGTTTCTTCTTATCTTCCTATATCATACTAAAGATTAAAACATTCTCTTGCCCCCAATTTTAAAAGATTAGTATAGTAACTAATTATGCTCCTTCTTTATATCTTCCACCAACCTGGACTATACCAACCCTGCTTATTTAGAACAGAATCAGTAGACAATTGGAGGAAAACGTCAGAAGCCTGGGTTAATCCTGAATGGCATCATCTTTTCCAGGTCATTAGTATGTGAGTCTCCTGAGGGCATTAACTGTGGCTTATTCATTTCTGGAGCTAGAATCACGAAGTGTGAACAATGGCACTTAGTTATTATGTTGAATGAGTGATAGTGCATAAGTGAATGATTGGGAATTCATTTTCTCACTTCCAAAATGACTTTATAAAACTAGTTTATTCATTTTTTTTTTTGAGACTAGGTCTTGCTATTTTTGCCCATGAAATCACAGGCTCATGTTGCCCAGGGTACCACAGACTCAAGCAAACCCCAGCTTCAGCTTCCCAGGTAGTTGCGATTTCAGGTGCGTGCCATCACGCCCAGCTATTTTTTTGGGAGTAGGTCTTGCTATGTGTTCCCTGTAGGACTGTGATCCCTGGCCCCAGCCGCAGCTTCCTAGGCTGTCGCTTACAGGCATGCACCACCATGCCGGGCCTAAAACTAGTTTATTCTTACCTAAACTATATTAGTAAGATAATAATCAAGTATGTGTCAAGCACTGTTCCTAGTCCTGCTTTTTGATTTTTAAAATAACCCTCTAGGCAGATATCATTCATGTTTCTATTTTAAGTGGAGAAATGACAGCATAAAGAGGTGAAGAATTTGCTCCACCTCATAATATCAATAAGTGGTAAAGCCAGGAATTACATCCCGGCAGTTAAACATGAGGAGACAATGTTCTTAAGGACCAGACTATATGACCTTTTGCCAGGCATTCTTGAGATGGCACTACATAGATACACTGGCAACAAAAGGAACTCGTAGTCAAGTAGTTTGAGAAAAGCTCTAGCTGTGTATCTTGGAGTGCAATTCATGTTAGTACAATCAAGACCTTGAGCTTTTACTAAAGCAACCTAACTCTGTAGAATAATAATTCCAGCCACACTAGACCACAGAATCTATTTAAAGTGGGTCCTAGCAAACAAGTGCAAGCCACTAGGTTTCACTGGCATTGGAGTGGCTCACAGCTCCAGTCTCACACAGTACTCACGCTCCTGTTCCTGTTTTAGTTCCTGGTAAGCGACCTTGGCAAAATATTAAGCAACTAGGCTTAAGGATTTAGGTTCCGTGTAACTTGTAATTGAGATCACTGTTGGATATATGACAGGGTGTTTATTACACATAATCCTTGTAATAGTGTCTCTTTGGCAGTGACCCAAAGCCAGTCAACGGCTTCCACCTTGTTGAAAACTTGACTTACAAGGAACTTAAGCTGAGAATAAGTCAGTTAACAAAGGAACTATGGAAATAACATGTGTCTCCTTTATAAAAGAGTAGCATTTTAGAGGAAAGAAAATTTGAAAACAACCAATGTTTTGTTCTTTCTTTGTTGGGCTGGTTGGTTCCCAATCATACTTCAAAGTGAAGGAGATGCAGGTTATAGTCTCTGCAGTTGCTGGTGACAGGCTGTGCACCAGGCACATCTCTGCAGTCTCTGCAGAGAAAATGAAGGCCCAGAGCCTCGGGAGTCTGCACCAATCCCTGCATTTCCCGAAGTATCTACAGGAGGTTATAACCAGGTTCTTCCTTCAACTGGGTTAGGCATCTTAGAACAAGGGTTTTACACTCACCTGACACAATGCTTGCCATGTGCCCCTTGCTACCCTAGTGTCCAGAAAGACTATGTCCTGAGATCTTGTTTATGGCCTTGTCAGTTGTAGGGAGCCCTCAGTCCAGATCAGAAGGTACAGAAATGGACTGATGCCTAAAAGAAATGTGGGCAGAGAGCACTCCACTCATTCTCCTCCACTTATGGTGACTATGAGAAGAAGGAAGGTCATGCTGGCCACACTTCATCTTTTCTGATATGGCTCATCTCCCTGTCCATATTTGGTAAGAAAAGGGGAAAGAAACCTTTTTAAAGTTATGGTGTACTATCAACATCTTAACTAATCTTCCCAAATGTATTAATTACTAACCACATTCTTCATTTTAAATCTCTCCACATATCATTTGTATTTTGCTGACTTTGGGTAACGTTTATGCAGATTAATAAAACAATATGAAACATAATATATACATCACAAAGAACAGAATGCACAACACCTCAGGAAAGACAGCTACATCATCAAAGGTACATTGTCTGGTGAGCAGAATTTATCATTGAGATACAAGAGAGAGGTAAGCTCCCACACTTATAATATGGATCCATTGTCAGGAAATGTAACACAGATTCATTAGAACACATGTGCATTCATATACACACTCACACAGCCCACAGTGGCTACTTAGTCTGTGGTAAGGAGGTGTGGAGTAAGCACAATACAATTCACTTTTTTTTATTAATTATTTTCTTATATTGCTGTCATTCCCATATTCTCCCATCACCCTTTATGTAGAGGAAAGACAACATAAAGTTTAGGCCCACAAATGAGAAGTAACTTCATTTTGGAAATAGTTTTAAATTTAAAGAGTCAACTCCTCTTACCTAATGTTTAACCAGACAATATTCCTATGAGGGAAATACATAAGGTAAAAACCTGTGATACGTACTAATTTCTGATATGGATCATTACAACAGGAAGGACCAAAGGCAGAGATAAATAACAAAAACTTACTCTCAAAAGTCAAACAAAGTAGGTGAGATTTTGGGAAATGTCACCATTCAAAAGGACACTACAAATTATTAAGTTTTGAATGGAATTTTTAATAATACCAACACAAGTGTTTTTGATCAGTCAAAAATAAAGTTTATATCTTAAACGTCTATCTTTAATTAAGTTTAGAAAGAGGGAGACACAATTAGTTGAAAAGCATATTCTGTCAAAGCAGTTCAAGATAACAGTTTAAATTTCTGACAATTTTTCATCAAACATTTTGTAAAAAGTTTACAAAAGTCAATGTAATCATGTCTTTCCCTTTTATGTGCATACTATAAATATGTGTTTACTCAACGAATTGGTTATTCTTCTCAAAGACATACCAGCAACTGCATGAACTACACATACACAACACACAGGTTAATTCTATAGCTGACCATTGTTAAGACAACGCATAGCACAGGCAGAGAACAGTAAGGTGACTTACCTTGGGACCACTTTGAAAGTCTGTGCTTTTTCCAAATATTCAAATGATGAGCTGCACTTTCTCATGCTAACCTACAACATCAGACTGAGGTTTTGCTGTCAATTATCAATACCATGGAAACAGACAAAGAAGAAAGGTAACAGGACATTCAAAATGGGAGGCAGTATTGACATGTCTTTTCAAAATGACATAAATCTCTCTACCTGTGTATGCTAGATGATTGTTTCCTCTTCTTCACTCCTATGTCACAATTATGCACCTAAGGCATTTTCTAGTTACTTCCGTAATTCCTCCCACTGACATAAATGTGGATTTCCATTGGCCAATGGAAGTGGAACCTGACCACGTGACCTGCTTTGCCTAAAAGCATGAGGCCATCTTGGTTATGCCAAGTGTGAGTAAAGGCCTCAAGAGGTATTGTGCACACTAAAAAGGGTGTGCATGTTCACACCCTGCTTCATTATTTCTGCCATCACCATGAAACAAGCAAGCCCTGGGAGACCTGAAATTACACACAGGAAACAGACCCAAACAGTTCTGCCTCCTGGAGTCAAGCTTGGCTGAACCCCCGCAGATCAAATGAATCTTATGCAACTTCTAGGCCAATTAATAAAACAAACACTTGTTTTGTGAGCTATTAAAACTTGGGGTTTATTAGTTGAATAGCTGCCTAAAGTACTCTATCATTTGCCCCCACCTTAACACTATGGTTATCACAAACTTTCAACCATTTCAGTTAAGAGGTCATAGAGACTATAGTATTTTTAGTTTGTAATTTGTACTAAAAACAATTATTCACGTTATCAAGTTTTGAAAAATATCAAGCAAAAACCAACAACATACCTGTTTCCTTATTCACACCAAGATACAGACACAAGCTTAATTTAATTTTTAAAAAAGGAATATGTTTACAAAATATTGCCTTTAGTAAAGGAATTAAATAACTGATGTATCAGAATTACATTAGAATGTAGTTAGGTATATGAATATATACATATATGTGCACACACAAATATACATATACACATATGTACGTTAAAGCCACATCCAAAGAGATGTTTGCAAATATATTTTACATTATACTAAAACATACTATAATTAGATCTGGACAAAAAAAATCCAATGGGAACAGAAATGCAGTGCTTTTCAGGCTTTCTCCTCTAATTTCCTATCGCAGAGCCTTCATCTGACAGCAATGATGAAGTGGTTATACCACCAAAAAGAGTAAGGGGGAAAATACCCTTAATCTGAAATTCTTGTGAGCTTTGGTTCCTATGCTGTAGTTCCCAAGGTCATTTATCATACTTGACTTAAAACAAACGCAAAGAGGTGAAGTTTTCTCAACCATGAATATCAGAACTGACATGCAAAGTGAGACAGGTTGTCTTCCGCTATGTTATTCAAACATGCACTTACAGGCAAGAGAGACAACAATCTAGATGTGCAGCTAATAGAAAGTGACATTGTTAAGTACTTGCAGAAAAGGCATGTACCTGTGTGTGTAATTACTCATGTCTATACCTAAGAAGACAGAGCTTTGGCAAAGAATAGTCTCGGAGCTGGTTATCTGTCAAATAAAGATCAACGCTCACCAATTCTGCTGCTCCAATTTTCATTCCTGTGATGCTTAATGATATATCACTATCCCAGCTACTTAATATATTCTGAAAAAAGAATCGTACTACTCATCCCAGTCTCTAAATCTACTTGCTAGAAGTATTTACAGAGAGAAATTATGAGCAAGGACAGACAGCTGGGAGGTACAGAGGCGGGGGGGGGGATTTTTCTATGAATCAGGTAGTAGGGAGGAGTGAGGAGCAGGCTGTGTCAGTTTCAGAATCTATGAGGAGTGCATCCATATCCATCAAACAAAAGCCATGTAGGTGACTTTCTAAAATTCTACTTAAATTCAAGTAAAATGAGATAGAGTTTAGATATAGACGGGTACTTGTATGTCTCCCTATCTATCTATTCTTTTTATAGTTGAGGAAAATGAAATCCAGGAAGATCTTTCTTGCATATACAGGTAGTGGCAAAAGGAGAAAAAAACTCCAGGTTCAAAGGAAATCTTTTCTGCTATTTGAGAAGGACACTATTACAACTTATAAAAAAAAAGTATTGAGGCCTGAGTAAGAAGTAGATATGCTTGGTTTGAGAGGGACCATAGATTCCAAACTGTGACCTTGACTATATGACCTTGATAGAGTTATTACACTTCTCTGATCCTTTATTTCCTCATTAACTAAAAAGATGCTAATTAGAAGATGCTTGGTATTGTATTGAGCTGTGCTTGAAATTGTTTTCTTCCAGGAAACGGTCCTGGGCTAGGGTCCATGAACTGATAGGAGATATAAATATCTCCTATAAATATATGTTTCAGTAAAAAAACACGCACACAGCGAGAGCATATTAAACACCCCATACTCATGGTAAGGATAAATTTTTTTTGTCAAGGAAGAAAAAGAGAAGACTAATTAAGCTCATAAGAATTCAGCGCAGCACTCCAGTGCAGCAGGTCCCAGATCTGTTCAAGTTCTAAATATAGAACTGGCGTCATCAAATGCAATAGCTCCAAGTTAGTGGCTGATCATATCAGAAAAGAGCAACTCCTCAGGGTACTTCATAGACTCCTTACCACATGTCTTTCCTAAAGGTCAAACACATGAGCCTTGAGCCATGAATGAAACTATTTATAGGCACAGCTTTAAATGGAATGGCATTTTAAGGAGGTACATAAATATATTTTGCTATGATTATTACATTTATCTCTTTCCATGATCTTTTCCTTTGAAGAATACAGATGTTAGATGAAAGGCAAATGTTACTACAGCCAGGAAACTCATTTGTGCCTATAGTTATATTGAATACTGTAACATCTAAAATACAGTGACATATTTAAAGACACATAAATGATGCTTAGTCACTCTGCTTTACAATGGATAGAAGGTCTGGGCCGGGCACAGTGGCTCGTTACTGTAAGCTTCAGCCTATGAAGTGGCCGGGGCTAGGGATTGCGGTTCGAGTCCCACCTGGGGCCTCGAGCGAGACCTAGTTCCAAAAAAATAGCTGGGCGTGGTGGTGCACTCCTGTAATCCCAGCTACCTGGGAAGTTGAGGCCAGGGATTGCTTGAGTCTGTGGTACCCCAGGCAACGAAAGTCTACGGTTCCACAGGTAAAAATAGCGAGACCTAGTCTCAAAAAAAAAAAAAAAAAAAAATGGATGGAAGGTAGCCACATTTAAAGAAGGTTCAGATCAAGAAAGGATCAAATTTGGAAAGCTTTCAGATTCACTGAGCCATTCAGAACCTTTGTTCATTCTCAGATAGTAAATTTAACAGAAATTAGATGGTACAACTTCAAATGCCTAAGTTAACAAGAAAGTCATATATTGGATTATAGGAATACACTCATTCCCTAACAAAAGATATTGTTGCAGTGGATGACAATATAGAAAAAAAAATCTTGCAATCTTTATTACAAATAAATTTGCATACATTTTTTCTGTTTTTTATTGCATTATGTAATTATTATGGGGATACTTGCACCAATGGGAAACCTAACTCTTAAAGATATTGATATAACTTCTAATTTTCTTAATAGCTAAGGGGGTAAGGTAGAGAAAATGTCTATAAAATACTAAGCCTTGGGTTATAAATATATAATAAACACTTAAAAAAAACTCCAAAAAGGAATCGTTAAGAGATACACACACACACACACACACACACACACAAAATGAATACATGTAACAAGATTAATACAAAGAAAAGAAATACTGAGCCAGTATTAAGGGTAAAAATTTAAGAGATTAAGAACAAACAGTGCTTTCAGTATCCTTGTAAGCAAAGCAAAAATGAAAGAGCATCCACTGCTATTATCAAAAGGAAACATTGGTCTTCAAGGATAACAAAAGTTTTTGGTTTTTTTTTTGAGACTAGGCCTCTCTATGTTGCCAGGGGTAGTCTCAAACCTGAGAACTAAAGCAATCCTTGGCCTCTTGCCTCCCAGCGCTTGGAGTACAGGCGCATGCCACCACACCTGGCTTGACAAAAGCTTTTTTGATAATTTTGGAGAGAAAGTGCTATAGAAAATTTCTTTCACTTTTGCCTAAACTCTGTCTCAGCTGTTTTGAACAACTGCTTTCACAAAGTTACTGAGGCTAGTCTAGCTGCCTTTCAAATACTTTGTCCTTCTAACCAAAAACTTTTGGAAATTATCCTGCCTGCTCATGATTTGGAAATAAAGCAAATAGTGCCCAGGTGTCTTAGGTTCCAGTGCTTCTACCTACCTTCTTCACTTGACATTAGTACTGATATATCATCCTGCATTTTAGCCCATTATCTTTAACTGCAGTCTGATTGGTCACTTTCTCACCTGCCCCACCAAATCCATTTTCTTGAGGGCAAGTAATGTTCTACATCTGGGAGATTTATTATTTATCACGTATTTTCTATAAATTATACATTATAATTTCTATCAGTAGAGTCACTTCACTTTTTTTTTTTTTAACCAGATCATGAAAGATGCATTTATTTGGGGATTAGGTAAGTGGTAGGTCATGTAAAAAGAGCCACTTACAAATGCTGGTTGGCAATGGTATGAGGAATTTCATCTCCATCGGTATTTTGGTATTTTTCTCTATTGCTTGCCAGTTTTATATCTCCCATAGTCATATGAATATAAAAACAATAGCTTTTCAGAACTTCTAAGGAAATAGTGATTCAGTAACTCTGATAGTGTTTAGTACTTCTCTTAATATTCTTGAGTCTTAATATTCTAAGAGCCAGTTTGATCACTCCTGACAGAGTCAGCGCAGTATGTAGCCCATAAGGACAGCTGGTGGCACTTACATCTCCTGGCCATGTTCATTTCCTTCTGTTATCCTTTTTTCCAGTCAATTATTTGCTCTCTCCCTCTCTTTCTTATTTTTTTAATACACCATTTCACTTTTTATTTCCATGTTTTTCTTCACCCCATTTTAAAGATAAGGAAACAATGAAATACAGAAGATAGTTATACCTAAAAAACTAGGTTCTGAACCCAGAGACACCTAGGTGTCTTTTCACCATAAACAACTAAAAATGAAACAAAATATGGGAAACATCTACATTTAGATATTTGATAGCAAACCATACAGCCACAACAAATGAACTGAGGCTCATAATTGCCTATGTTCACAACTAAGAGGTGATTTTTTTGCTCAAAAATAATTAATAGGCCTCCAGCTAGCATATGTAAAATTTGAAGTACGGGCCTAGGAGAGACTGGATAATATCTTTTAAAAAACTGGTTGAGATGGTCACAATGTGGTGGAACAGAGAGAATGAAAGCAATCACTTTCCTAAAAATTTATAGCTTATAAAACAGGGGGGGGGGAAGACCAATAAAAAATTCCCAGAAAAACCCAGACTCTCATAACAGAAATATTGGTTGAACATTTCTAAATATGATAAAATATATAATATATATTATATATATATCCACAGATCAAAGAGGTTGAATGAACTTTTAAGAAGAATAAATACAAAGAAAATCATGATAAATAAAATAGTTGAAAACTATTGATAAAAATAAAATTATGTAAGCAGTTAGAGATAAAAGTAATATTAAGTATAGAAAACCAAAGGAAAGAAAAATGGTTTTTTACCAGAAAATACAGTCAAAATATAATGGAATAACATCTTTAAAATGGAGAAAGACAATAAGCACTGAAATATAAACAAAAAAGTAAATATAGAATTTTATAGTTAGTAAAAAAAATCTTCCAAAATAAAGGAAAATCAAACATTTTCAGATAATTAAATTTAGACAATTCATCTCCAGCTGCCTGACCACAGGAAGTATTTTTTCCAAGCAAAGGGGAAAAAAAGCCAGGTACTGGAACACATGAAAAATGACAAATATGTAAGTATATACATGTTGCAATTTTTTCTCATTATTGAAGTTACTTAAAAATATAATTAACTGAAACAAAAACAATATATATTGTGGAGTATAGAACATCTGTAGACATAAAATATTCACAAGAGTAGTACATCATCCCAGTGGGAGAAGTCTCTTCTAAGACTTACACATTTTCATTACATGAAAATCTGTAATATTATTAAGATAGACATTGATAAATTAAAATTACCTACTACCAATTTTAGAATAAACAGGTTTTTAAAATGGTATCTCCAACAAGAGCATAAATATGGAGTCTTACAAAGTACTCAATTTAAAAACAGACCAAAAATGTAAGAGGTAACCAAAAAGAAATGAAAGGTAAATTAAAACAAGCAAAGCAACACACTAAATGTAAATCACCTAAAAATTCCTATAGAAAATCAGTTTATCAGACTAAAAACCAAGACTCAATTGTACGTCATCTACAAAACCCATTTTAAATATAAAACTTTAAATAAATTAACAGTAGAAGTAGAAGAATAGGAAAAGTTACACCACAGAAAACTTGAGTGGCTATATCATTACTAAACAAAAATAAACTTTAAGATAGGTTACCAGGGTTAATTTCTCAAAGAAATATAACATACCTATATTTTTTTGCTATCTAGTAATGGAACCTGCAAATATATAAAACAAAAATACCAGAAATAAACTTAGAAATTCTCATACACACAATTTGGAGATTTCAATACTCTTCTCTTAATAAAACAGATTGATAGGAAACCAACAGGAATATAAGAGAACTAAGTGATATTACCACCAACTCTACCTTAATATTTAGGAAATATTTTACCCAATAACTAGAGAATAGATATTTTTTTCTCAAGTGCATACTTATCAAAATAGGTAATATCTTAGGCAAAACAAGCTCTTATAAATTTGAAAAGATCAAAATCATTTAAAAAAGTGCTCACAGGCCATGGTGGGAAATTAAATACCAATTTGTCTGAAAAACCCAAATATTTGGAAATTGCACATTATACTTCAAAAAGGAATCACAAAGGAAATTAGAAAATACCTGTAATGTAGCTAAAGCAGTGTTCAGAGAGAAATTTATGACCTTTTTCACAATGGGTGACTGTCCCTCTTCTACTCTGGTAAACATTTTAACATTTACTCTCCAGACTAGGAAATATCAGTTAAGTTACTATTCTGTAGCTAATTAATAGAAAACAGGGGATTCCATATTATTCTTGAATACTTAATAGTTGAGGTCGTAGCTTTTTTTACCCCACTAGGTTTCCCAAAATACTTTACATCTCTAAGGTGTGTCAGGTCCTAGAATATTATTCTGGTGAAACATGGCTAGCACTAGAGAAAGAACTGAAGATACTGACATTGGAGATTCCTCAATAAACAGTCATCGCCTATCACCCTACAGTGAACCTTAAGTCCAATATCCACAGGACTCTGAGTTTCCAGTCAGCTTTTTACTACCCCACGCTTAAGTGTATATAGACAACCAATGATACAAGAGAGTTGAGAAAGTCTAACATAAAAGACTAAGAAAGAAAAAAGAGCTAAAGGAGAAATTGTCCCTCTGCAGCTATTGGATCAAGTCTCTGGATGTTGCTACTTGTTTAGTTGCCATACTCTAGCTACCTGGCCTTCTTCCATTCTTCTAGTACTTGCCAGTTTCCTGTAATGCTATCCTGTCCTTTTTCCCCTTGAGGTCTAGGGTTGGTAATGACTTTTGGCTGTTGCTAATTTCTGGGAACTTCACAACCCATGCTGGTTTTCTTAATCCATCTAGACATAATCTCTTCATTAAGTTATTTTCAGTTTAAGCCCTTCTGAATGCATCTAATTTTTGCCAGCACTCTGACTGATACACTAATTGTATCATGAATGGTATTTATTTCCTACCCTCTAGCATGCTTGTGTATTATTCAGGCATGTCGGTTGCTTGCTATCTGGTACTAACCAAATTCAGTGTAACAATAACAATGTAATAGGCCAATATAACCTTGCCTGAAGTAGCAAAAATGATCAAACTCCCTTCATATTACATTATGAGAAAAGGAAAAAAAAGGCATTGCCCCAAAGTAAGGCAGTAATGCCATGTACTTCCAGATTAAGATAAATTGATCCATAGAAATTGAAAGCATTTTCTGAATCAATAATGCATATTAGTTCCTCAAGGCTGTGTTGATATACTCAATAAGTGTACCATAGCTGAAACCACACTTGCAATTTGTATCTCCATGTAATTCAGTTTACAATAATTCAGTCATTCTGGAAAAGTCATCTGTTTCTTCTTAGCCAAAAGAGATTTTAAATGGAAGTATGATATGAATCAGCATCTCCACGTCTTTCAAATCTTTGATAATGGTGCAAATCTCTGCAATTACCCCATAGATATAGTACATACTTTTGAGTAAGAAAAATATGGAATAGTTGGCACTTCTCACAGAACAAACAGGTCAAGGAACCAAAAATTAGAGGTGCAAGTATAACAATTTATAACAAAGTATAAATAACGATTTATAACAACTAATAAATCGCTTGCATAATTTTTACTTCCTATTCTTGCACCTGTGTACTTGGTGAGTTTAGAGATCTTAGGTCCCAAAGGAGGAAAGCTTCCTTTAGGAACCTGGTCACTATTCCATTAGGTAGGAAGCTGAAAGTGCTCCCTGGCTGCGTTACCGTCTCAAACCTCAGAGATACATTTATTTGAGATATGCTGATTTTGGTGCCTCTCAAAAGGAATGTTACTAGTAAATCTTTAATGGGACCTAGAATGTTACATTTCTATAGTAAAAACAAAACAAAATTGGTAGTAAATATAGAGCTGTACATTTTGAAAAATACTATAGAGTGAATAAGACAATAAATAAATGTGCTCATATCAATATTATAATAATGAAGGAAGCCACTGTGAAATAAGTACACTCAAAGATTTCTGGTAAGAACAAATTGGTACACATCTTTGAAAAACTATTTGGCAATATATATCTAACACATGTATGAGCCAATGGTCAAATGTAATACACATCCTATTTTTGTACAACATAAGAGCTAAGAATGTTTTCCATATTCTTAAAGGACAGAATGGAGGAAGAGAAGAAACAAGGTCAAGGAGGAGAGGAGTAGAGGAGGGGAAAGGAGAAAAGGAAAGGCAGCAGCTGAAGCAAAAATTATTTGATGGCCCACAAAGTGAAAAATACTCATTATTTGGCTCTTTACAGAAAAGAGGATGAAAAAAGCTGCTGATTCCCATTCTAAAACATTAAACATGTTCTTAACTAATAAAACTTGTGTGTATATATCTATGCTAGAAAAATACTCATTCTGTTATTCAAGAGCTATTACTAAGATACAACATGTCCGTCAAAGTATAACTTTTGATAGGAAAAAAGTGGGAAACCCAATGCCATAAACACTATAGAAGCCCTTGATGCTGGGAGCCATTATCTGTGGTGTTGAATCAGACATTGTGTGAGACAAAGGGGAACAATGAAAGTCAACTCCATTTCTCCACAGGGTTCAGCTTAAAGTTCAAATGAGTGATTCCATAAAGTGCTCATATTCTATTTTATTCATTTAGAATTTTTTGTTTTTTCTCATTCTGCCTTCAAACTACAAAAAGACAGAAAAAGAAAAATCAAGCAAAACTAAAGCCACCAAAGAGTGTCACATATTTATGCACTAAAATACGGGGTTGGGGTCAGGGAGACAGGGTCTTTTCAGAATGTTTTGGTTCAAATAAATTAGGTTTCTGTCCTTTATATCTTGAAAATACTTGCCAAACATAAAATTAACCCCCATTATCTTTAATTTAATGACTTATTCTCAGCATTTTGTCACTATTTGAATATATATTTTTTTCCCCATGAGGGAATTGTTATCATCTAAAATGTGATATATTACTATGTCTTAGGGCTAATGTGCTACCAGAAAACACAGCTCCAATTTAGAATGCATTTCAATAGAAAAATCAATCTACTAAAAGAAAATGATCTACATAGGAAAATCTTTCAGGAAAGCAACTGATCCATAAAAATGAGTTTAATCTATACTAAAAATAGAATTGAATTCATCATATATATCCCAGCCAAGAAGAACTTAACTATGTGCTCAAGTTCATGATAAACACTCCCTGGAATGATTACACCAAATAATAACAAAAGAGGAAAGTTTGAGTCTAGCATTACTGAGAAAATAGCTTACTTATAATTTCTTTTTTTTTCCTTGAGAGTATTTGTTTCACAAGATGGTCGATAATGCCTTCAGAACAGCAAAGTGGATTAGTCAGACTTATCTTGGGCTTATAAGAATTTCAGGAATAAGGTTTTTACTATGGACTTACAATTTACTTATATACACATTAGCAGATTTTTTTTCCCTTTAAATAACAATAGGAGGTAGAACTTATGCTAAATGAAAGCATAAATAATCTACTTTCTCTTCCTTTATTTGAAATGACAATCATCTCTACTAGCGAAAAGGATGCAGAAAATTCTTAGGAAAAACCACAAGCACCCTGCTATTAGATTGGGAGAAATGATATATGAGAGGATTCAGCAGAATTAAAATGTGAGTTGTACTTAGATGGCTCAGTTGTAGAGAAGGGAAGGAAAGCATATTACCAAGGAAAATGGTAATGTGTGTCCATTCCTGCAGCAATGACCCCCAACTACTTTATTTCTAAATATACTTTAATTTACCATGGAATCAAGAATAGCACAAATTAAATGAAAAATTAAAAGCAGTAAAGCAAAAATTAGGTAACTTGATGTAAATTCAGTAAAGGTGTTAACTTTGCTGAAGGGATTTGACACTTCTTTGCAAAAGCTTAAAAACATCATTTCTATTTTTAAAACAATATTAATTTGAATCTTAATACATGATTAAAAGAAAAGGCACTGAGAACGTTGAGACTTAATAGTGATGACTTCTGGGGTAAACAGGAGCGGCACCTCTCTGATGGTTCTCAGAGAGATGGCAGAGTGGACATGGTAGGACAGGATTTTGTAAAGTTGGGAGTGGTCTTGAAACATAACCTGATGAAAATAAGTCATCTTGCTGCCTGGATACAGGGGAACAGCCTCTGACGGGTCACCATTAAACACTGTTATTCTGGTTCTAGTGTTTCCAGGTCAGATGTTCTGGGAACTCTGGATGTTTCATTACCAAGTGGAGATACATTTCCACCTGACAGGATTGAGAAACAGGAATCTCCCCACTGAATTGGAAATTGGACTTTCTCTGGGTGATTTTGACTGAGCTTCTACAGTCAGGGAAAGAACAAGCAAAAAACAGGGTAAGAGCTATGGATAATAGCTGGCAGGATTCACCCTATTAAAGGGAAACAGAATTGCTGGGTCTTGGGTGTGAGAGAGATATGGAGAACAGCTTAGCAAAAGACTCTCATGTGGTGTCTGGGTTGAACGGGAAGCTTCAGACACCTCAAAAATAAAGGCAATTCAGACTACCTGAAATGCTGGTTGAAGTTGTAAGAGCAACTTGGAGTGAATGATAATGGAGAAAAACTCAGTGAAGCTTACAGCTTTGTGACTAAGCAGGTAAAAAAGAAATTTTAAAACCCTATGCTTTTATCATTCTGTTGAATAGCCAGAAGTTTCCAATTACTTCCAGTTTTCTTTTTCAATCAATATCATATACTTTTTCTTTTCCTCTTTTTTTATTCATCTTTTGGTCTCAGAATTAGAGTAAATTAATCGCAGTAAAAGTATTCATTTGACTTGTAAGTTGCAAATATTACAACGGATGATGATGGAAAGGGGGGGGAGAAATTTACAGTACCCAGTGACATGGCTCCTGATCCAACAATTGAGAGTCTGCGTTAACTCCTGGAGGAAGAAGGGTTTGTTGTCATGCATATTAGAATTGGCCTAAGCTATTGAGAACCTACTGGGATGTACAAATGTTTAAGATAATGGGATGGAATCAAGAAGCTCTCATTATAGTTGTCTGTTCCTTCATTGCTACCAGGAACTGCACCCAGAACTCCAGGGGAAGCTCTGGGCAGCCACAGTTCTATTTAGATCTGGACTTTCCTAAGCTTACTGGTCAAAAACCAATTATCTAGCCCACACTGATGCTAATAGATTTTTTTTTTTATTAAAAAAATGGGATGAGAAATTGCAAGAGATTGAGTGTGGCTGGAGTTGACAGGCTGAGAGACATTGGATTGGTTCATATCAATAACAGAAAAGACCCAAGAAACCTTGTTCATGAGCAGTGTTCATGACTGCCACGTGGGCCAAAGCTCAGCTAGTCAATTCTTCTTTACCTTCACGAAATACCACAGAGTTCTACAAATGAAGACCTATTTTGATTTAAGCTAACTTTAGTTTGAATCAGTGCTTTTCAAACACAGAAAGGCTAAGAAGTGAGAACACTAAACATTTCATTCAGTGTTTCCTCTATGGCTTTAAAAACAGAAGGGGATGGGGGGAAGGAGTTCAATGTGCACTGAATTGCTTAAAAAGTAGAAATCTCACTATTTGAATCGATGAAATTGCAAAAGAACAAAGATAGCCTCTTCAATAGGCTGGGAAAACTGGACTAAGACCTGCAAAAAAATGTAAAAAAAAAAAAAAAACACCTTATACAAAAACCAACTGAAAATGGGTAAAAGATTTAAATATCAAACTTGAAACCATAACATCCATGGAAGAAAATTTGGGAAAAACCCATGAAGTATAATTCAGAAATCCCTTTCTGGAAAAAATCACAGATGGAAAAAAAATGAAGGAAAACATAAACAGATGGTATTACATCAAACTAAAAGGCTTCTGTACAGCAAAAGAGACAACAGAAAAAACAAAAAGAAACCCAACCGAATAGAAAAAAATTTTTGCCCTCCACAAGAGTGATAAGGGTTTAATAACGAAGATCCACAAGGAACTCACACAACTAAACAAAAACAAAACAAGAAGCCCAATCAAAAAGAGGGGAGAAGAACTAAAAGAACACTTCTCCAAAAAAGAAATACAAATGGCCAACAGGCACATGAAAAATAGCTCAACCTCCCTAGCAATAAGGGAAATGCAAATCAAAACCACAATGAGATACCACCTTACACCAGTAAGAATGGCCCACATTCGGGCTGGGCACAAGTGGCTCATGCCTGTAAGTTTCAGCTTATGAAGCGGCCAGGGCTAGGGATCATAGTT